>MU184270.1:42228-77325 GCA_016904865.1 Pissodes strobi | reverse complement strand
TCAAATATCGTCACTTTCCTGTCTGTTTCTTTACACAGGGATTGAGCCCCCCCCCCCCCCCCCCCCCCCTAACAATTTAATCCATATAATAAAATAGAAAAAAACTCTAAACACAAAGGATAATATAGAGTTAAAAGTGTAATGTTTTAACAATATTCACTCGTTCTATATACAGGATGTGTATAATTTTATCATTATTATGAGTGCATCAGCTTAATGTAATTCCGAGGTTTAAGCTGAATTAAACAAACGGCCATTAATATGTGAGAAAAGCCAAATTTATCTGCCATACTGAAAAAAGAATAAGAAAATTGCTTTGAATCATGGGAGTTGCAAAATGAGATGTTCGGAAAATATTATTGAATCACGTGGAAAATATTTTTGAATCACGTGGTAGGCCTCCCTCTCAAGGTTATTTAATCGAATGAATGATGATTTTTAGGAAGACATGAACACTATAATGGATACTGAGACCAATACGTTACCGTCGGGTAAACCATTCGACACAATTGAATATTCTGAGGTAAATTAGTAGCTGTAGGTAGGAATTTGCTTTATCGCTATATTCTTCGATGAAGTTCTTAACTGGTTTAACATTCATATTTTAGAGTACAAGTTATAATGAAACAGGCTGTTTAGATTCAGTTGCAATTTGTAGCACTATAAGCAATGTCACGAATAACAATACCATCAATGACAAGACAGAAATGCAATTTGAGATCCAAGTAAGTAATGGTTTGGTTTTAGTACACATACTTATACGAAATGAGAGTAACTATATTATGTATGTTAAATTTAATTTGTAGTATTCAGCTACTCCTTCGACTAGCAAAACGGAATCTCTGGACGTTCATAGTTCTCCAATTAATCTTGAAGGTCGGAGGATTGTTGACTTACAATTTTTAATAAGCGAGTTGGTAACATTTTCTGGCCATTCACCACAATTTGGTTGTACTCTTGCAAATATGAAGATATTAAAGGAAGAAAGAAATGGTTTGATATCGATTCTTCACGTGCAATGCAACATGTGCAATGCAAAATTTAAAATTCCAACATCAAAAGTCACCGATGACAATGTCAATAATAATGCAGTACTTGGAATAATGTCCATTGGTTCAGGCTTTGCTCACTTACAACAAATATGCACTTCTTTAGATATTCCATGTTTATCTGAAAGGTTGTACAGTTCTGAACATGAAAATATTTGGGATTTGTGGGATGAAACAGCTGTAAAATGTATGAAAGAAGCTGCGGAGAAAGAACGAGCATTAGCTATTGCTAACGGCGTTGTTGACCATGCAGGCACACCACTCATAACTGTTGTTGCTGATGGGACGTGGGCAAAACGTTCCTATGGAAGCAGTTATAACTCATTATCTGGAGCTGCTGCAACTGTTGGTTACACAACTAAAAAAGTGCTCTTTCTCGGTGTCCGAAATAGATTTTGCACAATGTGCAATATTACGGAAGCAAATGAATCCGTTAAGACCTCACACAGCTGCTACAAGAATTGGTCAGGATCTGCATCCAGCATGGAATCCGATATAATCCCAGAAGGCTTCCAAAGAAGTGTAGAAATGTACAATATCATCTACCACAAATTTATAGCAGATGGCGATAGTAGCAGATTTAAAAAAATTCTGGACATCCATCCGTACCCACATTTGAAAGTCGAAAAAATTGAATGCAAAAACCACATGCTCAGAAACTACTCGAAAAAAATTAGGGAGCTAGTCAAAGATACGAGTTCAGGCCCTTTGATTCTACGAAAAAAAATTGAAGTATGTACATAATTATACTGATGCTAGTATATAAGTTTTAATAAAATTAACAGGCTACCTTAATATTTGTTTCTGTTTTAGCAAAATCAACTGAGACTTCGATGGGCTATTGACAAAGCTATTAAACATTGAAAAAACAAAAACGATTTGACCTTATTGGAAAAAATTATTAAATTAAAAAAAGATATAGAAAATTCCATAAGCCATGTGTTTGGAGAACACAAAGACTGCAAGACTATTGGTTACTTTTGCGAAAAGCCATTTGAACAAGGTGAATCTGTACTAAAAGATTTAAAGTTGACTGGTAAGTTGTAATGGTGGATAATGCAAATATTAGGAAACATCCTTCTAGTATTTTTTATAATCACACTTGTAAATGTTTAGTTTAAGTAACATAGTTGGGATTTTTATAAAATTTTTACTCATTCTCAATATACTTTTTGAAAGTCTTGTAATCAGACGCTTAAATTTTTACTTTTTATTTCTTTATTTTAGATCTGTATGATAAATTATGCAGCTTCAAAAATTATCTTATTCGCCATGCTTCGAGTTTAATACATGATGTAGATAACAACAGCGTGGAGCAATTTAATTCGATAATTGCGAAATTCATAGGTGGAAAAAGAATTAATTATTGTAAAAGGCGTTCGTACCAAAGTAGATGTGCTGCCGCCGTGGTAAGCCATAATACCAAAATGCCTATTTACATATTAAGGAAACAACTAAACTTGGGACGAACACCAAGTAAATTGTCAAAGAAATTGGAGCTCAGTCGAATGCGAAAAAATACTAGAGCGTTACCAAAATGTACTAAAAAACTGTTCACTAAAAAAATCAAAAGCTGATGATGGTATCGAAAGCTATGGCATTGCCTGCCAGAAGCCAGATATGGACGAAATGGAATATACCGAAGCAAAAGAACGATTTTTAGGACAAATTAGAAAAACACCTGATGAAATTAATAAAATTGAGTATTTTACTAGGGATCAAGCAACCTCTGACCTTTGGTACTTAGAAAGGAGGAAACGCTTGACAGCGTCATTCTTTGGACTTGTCTGCAGACGTAAGAATACCACCAGCTGTAAGTCGTTGGTAGAGTCCATAGTTTATCCAAAACAATTTTACTCAGCCATTCATTATTAATATCTGCATTTTTGCGAATTTAAGATTTTTGATTATTTTTAGGATTTAATTTACATAATTATTTCACATTTTTTTATTTCTGCGATACAAAAAAGCTAGAATCCTAGATTACAAGAAATAAATATATCCACTTATACCTATAAAATACTAATACACTGGACAATACTAAAACTCCGATAACGTAAAATTTATTCCGAATTACACATTTTGAAAAATTCAAATGACAGATTAAAGACAAAGGATGAATCCACTAATGTATAGAATTACATTTTTTTTAATTTCAATCTAAATAATCCATATTAGTATTTTAAAATCAGCTATTTTAACATACTTTCTAGTCGGATGAAATGTACATAATTTATTTTTCTTTTAAATTCTATTTCTATACATTAGTAAATTAACTCATCCTCTAATCAATTAAAAAAAAACAAATTAATAAAATAAAAAATGAAGGAATGAGCCTTAATTTGTCGACATTTGAAGAAAAAACAGCATAATTTATTTGGAGGAAAAGTTACTTTTCATGGCTTGCTCTCTATTACCAGCGCGCCATGAAAAGTATCCTCCATATAAAATAATATACTATTATTAAGACCGCAAGGTGAAAAACTGTCAGTGTGTTCTAGTTTACTTTTAAACTATTTAATGTTGGGCACAGGCTCAACACGACTGTAGAGGGTATCAAGTAGGAGCAAGATATGATAGAGAATAAAGGAAGAGATCGAAAAAGCGGAAAATGTTCAGAAAAAGAGACTAAGAATATGAGAATTCTTGTTGAAATTGAAAGCACGTGATAATTATAACTCTCAAAACAAGAGTCAAATATTCTATTTGTCTTCAACGCTCAATATCAATGAAGTGTAAAATGTAATATGCTGAAGTAGGAGATAACTTAAAAGTTGAAAAAACGTTCTTTACCAAAATCTTCAATTCAAAATTTAATACGATACCTTCAGTTATTGCAGCCGAATCAGATCTGCATCCAGCCATGCCAGGATCTACAAGAAAAACAACGTTTGATATGTAATGTAACACTTCATAAATAAAAGAGAGTGAAAGCTTTTCACGCTTTAGTGAAGGAGAACCTTTTGACAGTGTAACGTATGCCTTTGATTTTCCGCAAGTTCAACCTATCTCCAAACTAAATATCGCAGAGAGTGTCTACTCACGCCACGTATAACATTCTGAATTACTGATGTTCAGACTGAGCATCCTCATTTCTATGTCTGTTATGAAAATTAAGCTAGCTGGGGAACTGAAGAAATTGGTTCTTTAACTCAATTTAAATTTTTAAATATTGTTTTCGGAACGCAAAATTTTAAAATTATCATTAAACTGATGGTGAGATTCTAGAAGGTGGTTGGCATAATGGAAATCAGACCATTTGTGGATTAAACTTGAATAATGTTCTTAAATTCTTTAAAAAAACTCCACCAGTCTGTCCTATATATGTTGTAGGGCATTTTTTTTTCATGTTAGTTTATATACTCCTGATTTTTTATTATTGTTGTTTTTTGATGTATTGTTTTTATATATTTTCCTAGGTTATTATTTGTTTTACACGCTACTTGGATATTATTTTTTTTTAAATTTGGGCAAATTGTTTAATTATGTTTAGTTCGATGTTGTAGTTTTCTTTATTTAGAGGTATCGAAATTAACCTGTGTATATCATCCTAGAATGCTGCAGGTTTTGCGTTGAATTGGCTGACAGGAATTGTTGTGAATAGTAGTGTCTGTATGAGAGGGCTTATTTTTAAAGAGAGGATTTTGACTAATTATATTTTCTAGGTAATTCATGAAAAATTCCGCTAGCAATGTGCTTAGGGGGTTTCCCATAATTAAACCTTCTTTAGTAGTATAAAATTGATTATTGAACTTAAAATTCAGTTGTTCTTTCATAAGTTCGTAGAGTGCAAAATTCTCAAAAAATTTTACTTCCAAAATTGTATTCAAAATGAAAAATTAAAAAGCTATGAATTTTTGAAAATTTACATTGATACTTATTGTAGAAACCCCAAATTTTTGTCGATTTTGAAACTGTTTGCGAATTTGAATTTGTTTTGATGTATTGTAAAATCCCATAAACAAAAAAGGAGAAATTTGGAGAAAAAATCCTCAATGAATTGACCTATAGGGCACCCTTTGAATTTTCTCAAAAATTAGTTTTCTGCATTTTATTAGCAGACCATTGCTTTTACCAAAAAATATTATTTAGTTACTCAATTTATTTTTCAATGAACTTGAAGTGACTTTAGAGACAGTCAAATGAATTAATTACTTCTTATTTCAGGAAACACGGATCTCTTGGATTTATCTCCAACAAGCCTAAACAAAAGGGAGGTTGTTTGTAGTCTTCACTTCAATGATTAAGATTTTGTCAATCTTCAAATGAGGAATCGAGTGAAGAAAACAGCAGTGCCTCAAAAATGCATGATTGAGGATTTGCGGTACGCCTAATCTGAAAGTTTTAATGCCGCTGAAAACGTATGGGGGTTGTTCAAAGAGAATACCAACATGTTCACCAAAAATCTCTCCACAGCCGTCTACTAGTAGTAAAGAGTTGACTCCAAGAACATTAGCATTCATCAAAGTCATTTCTGAGATGCCTGAAAAATGACGGCTTCAAAGAATAATTTTTAATGACAGAAAACTATCGTCCAGCATATCTATTAAAAGGATTGGTTTCCAGCCAGAGACTGAGAATTCGGCAAAAGAATCAAACCATTGCAAGACTTAAAAAGCAAGTCAAATTATTGAAGGATGTAGCAAAACAAAAAACTTGCATTGAGGATGTTTCGTTTCCTGGTTAGACGACATTGACTGCCTTCCTGGATTCAATCGTAGAATTTTAAAAGAAATTCGAAGAAAAGCGAGCGCAATGAAATCTTCAGAGAAATATTGCACACTGATATTTGACCAGATCAAAATAAAGGAGTATTTGGAATACTCTCCAAAATATGATTTGATCGAAGGATTCCATGATCATGGCGGAAACCGCAGAAGAAACTCCTATGGAAGCGAAGTTATATTATTTTTAATTAGAGGATGGTATGTTAACTGCATATTTTGTCGATAAGACTATGAGAAATATTGACTCCAAAAATGATTTTAAAAGATACATTGGTCTTACTTCTAGACGCTGAAGGTTGTCAGTCTAGTGTGGGATCAAGGAAAAAATAACCAGTTGGCGATGAAAATGTTTGGGGTGACAAAACATACCCCATGTTTCTGTATCGGTGACAGGATTATTTTCTCGATATACGACGTTCTACTTGTGATAAAAAACTTTAGGAATAATTTTTAACAGATACATCTGTAATGGCAATTTCGTCGATTTTAATGATATTACTGAAACCTATAAGATCGATCAGCGAAGCATTTTAAGTAGAAGCTGAACATGAACTCACCTGTGCTAACTGTTGTTCACAGTTAGCACAGGTGAGTTAAAATCTGTGACCGCGTAACATACGGCAGAATTTGTACAATTTATGAACAATCTCTTCGATGCATTGAATAGCAAAACTCTTTTCACATCTAATCCGTACGCATGTGCAATTTCTTCTGAGAGACCTATCGTGCAACAAACATTGGAAGAAGCCGTCGATATTATCGAGTCGATGAGTAAAGAAGTTTCATCTAGAAAATATTCCAGACCAGATTGTTTTGATGGAATAGTACAGACTACGAGAGCGGTCCTCGGAATTTACGATAGTAACAAGGAGTTAGGTTACTCTAACTTCCTAACCAACAGATTAAATCATGATCCCATTGAAAATAAATTCGCGATATTCAGGCAGCGTGGATGCTTCAATAAAATCCATCAGTAAGAACATTCAGATTCACATTCAGGTTATTACTTAAAGTCAATCTTTTAAAGCCAACTAGTTCAAATTTTGAGGATGATGAGGATACCTTTATTTCATTAAATCTATCAGAAAGTGTGTCAAATTTCCAAAATGTTACAATTTCTTCGGGTCTTTCAGAGGAAGACATATCTAAATTAAGTTCGCGATCAGTTGATTCTACTAATAGCTATTTGGAAGGCGATAATAGAGGTTATTCAAAAACTGTCACTTGACAAGACTGCTCCACTGCATATTTTGCAGGGTATTTGGCGAAAAAATCTTCTGACAAGTTTCACTGTGTTCTGTGTGAGATTCAAATGGTTTCAAGAGCAGTGCTGACAGATAAAAGTCACATATTAATATTGATTCGCACATATAAAAAAGTTTCAGTGGGTTTGAAAGAACCACTCCCTAGTTTTACGAAGTTTGTGAAAAAATCTCTTTTTAAGGTTAATAGCATTTTAAGAAAATACCCCCATAAAAAAAACTTTGTAGAAAATTTAGCAATAAAATCGAGAAAGTAAGAGAAAACCTTTACATTTTTGAGGAGGAGTCCTGTAAAATGCATGTTATTTATTTACTTAATTTAATGATACGATGTAAAGTATTCAAAGAATATAAAAGGAGAACTTTGTATTGTAAAAAAGGCATTAAACGTAAAAGAAAAATAGACATATTACAAAACATGTAAATGGCTTCAGTCAATATTTTTTATCATATTTGTGTTATTTCATAGTTCTAAGTTAAAAGTATCAATATTATATTCCAAAAACTACCTTTGCGCAATCTTTTCCCTTTAGAGCCATTATTTCTGGAATTCTAGAAATAGATATTGAAAATATTTTTCTTCAAGTTCAAATTTTGCAATATGACCGAAACTTTTTTTTTAAATGGTACCCCTATACATTTGCACGTCATTGAATTGCAATAATGTTTTCCCTCCCAGGTATGTAATATAATATACTAATCCACTTTACGCTGCCTACGTGTTTTAATAATCTGTACTTCCTACTTATCAAACAACACTGGTAGTTCCAGAAGCCGGCCATCTGTTCTTTTGAGTGCGCGAGGTTGAGGTAGTTCCTTGTTTCAATTATTAGATATTTTTGAGATCGCCAAACGAGGCGACATCTTTTGCAGAAACCCGAATGGAGTGTTGAATGAGTGCGACATGGATGTCGCTAAAATCAGTATGATTCAAGGAACGCCATAAGCGCTGAATATCTATGTACGTATAGATCTGCCACGCACTTTTCTTTCGAAAAGGAAACTCTTTTTTTTTAAATTTTAAAAATGAATAAAAGTTAAAAATTAAATTAAATTAAGAGATGTTCAAAGCTTGTGGAGCTATGTTGAGTTCCACCAAGAATTAGAATAAATCACCTACCGAATTCGACCCGGTCTCCTCTACTTGATGCACACTGGGCGGGACCAAAACGCAAAGTCCTGCAGCAAGCTGTTAGGCGAGCGGGCAATTGCCGCGGCTCCGACGTGTAGTTCGTTTGGGCGCCACCAACTTCGAAACGGACCGAAGTGGAAGTTCCCGCGATGTTCCCGGAACTTGCTACACAACCCCCGTCCTTGAAACTCCGCCGGTAAGACAAAAAAAAACTCAGCTGGAAAAAGGGAAAAAAAAATCGATATACTCAACTACTGTCGAGCCAAATGAAACAACGCAAATAAAAACAAATTGTACACTTTATTTCATACACATACAAAAAAGTGATTGAATCCGCCAAGTAAAGACTACCAATTAATCAGGCTTAAATACAAACCCCCAAAGAGGGAGGGATTATAAAACTTTACAGGCCCCAACGGTGTGCACACGCGTCAGCTAAACTAGTATTGCGCTCTAAACTAAACACAAAAAAAAAGGAGCGCAGGAAAAATGTAATCGCTTCACTGACACAGGAGGATTTAAGTCAAATCCTAAGACTAAGAACTTATCTGTAACTGTTCTGTCCCAAGGATAAACCGGAAGCTCCGGACGGACTAGACCCGAACTATTGTAGCGCGAGCGTAGAGGCTCCCCACATCTCGTCAAGGCTTCTGCCCCCTGGATGCGGCCCTAGGAATAAAAAAAATTCCTAGTAACGAGCCACCACGATAGGGGACTCGATTGCTAACATAACATTGTGCCTAAACCACGCAAAACACGATACAATAGCAGCGTTATTAATCATTAATTAAAGAGATTAAAATTTGTCTAAAATTTAACTTGACTTTTCAAACGAAGCCCAAAAGAAAAACAAAAATCGAAGGCTAAATAACTAAAGCTCTCTCGCAACGATATATTTGCAATCGAGGGAAAAAAAAATTACAATTAACTTAATATTAATCACGCATCTCTGCAAAATCAAATTCGATCAAAGGAGGCCATCATTCGCAGTTAAAAATAATGATAAAACATACCATCTAAGCGGTAATTAAATAAATTTTTCCGCCACGAAAGCAAATAAAAGTCACCATACGGATAAATGAATTCCAATCTAAATTATAAACAAAGGCACGAAAATGAGCTTAAATGCAATTCATACGGTATGAACGAGACAGATAGCTGGCCTAATAAAAAAACGTAATTTTATTATTCACTACCACAAAAAAACAATAAATAAATAGCTCTTACCGAGCTTGCAAAAAAAAAAACTAGCATAATTAAAAAATATCAGACCAAAAATCGCAAATTGTCTTAACAAGACCAGCGTCCCAGACAAATTCCAATCAAATTAACAGGTTAGCATGCCTAACCTCCAATTTGCTAACTATCTAATTAATTAATTGTAATTTAAGGTATTCGCTATCTAATTATTTAATCGAAATTCATTTAATGACTCGAGCTCTAAGGTCAATAAGGCGAAACTATGGTCAAATGGGCGCTAACATATGCACTCTCAAAAATAGCTGAAGTAGCCTCCCTTAATACAATGAAAAAGGTATGCATGAATTACTACCTAATTAAATCGACCCAATTCCCTGATTAGTGTCAAAATCAAGATTTAACGCATCTAACACGAATGACTAGATGTCGTTTGAAAAGAAACAAATGGTAATATTGAGAAAAGCACAGTAATTTACACGGTACCGGTCCCAAACTCGGTACAATAATGAAAAATAGAACAAATCGCGTATTTTTCTTACATTTCTCAAAGAATATACATAAAATTGAAATCCGAAATAATGGCCCTGATTATAAAACAATGCGCCCAGATTAGTTCAGTGAAACGAGCCCTTAATATCGCCGAAAATCGACGACGCAAAACGTTCGGAAACAACATAAAAACGCGTAGTTCAGTGGTACATAAAAACCCGATAGCGAGCCCGGATCAACAAAACTCGTTCGTTTTCACATTCCAAAGCCGGTAATATTCTCATGTCAATTTAACTGTACCAAAAAAATTAATTCAACGCAATGAAATCTTTAAATTTAATCATTTGAACCCGCAATTAATAATCAAAAGAATAAAGCAATAGTGAATGATAATACTAGATCCACGAAACCTCGAAATATAGGCTAATAATACGGAATTCTTACCTTACTAAAAGGGCACTCGAATCAATGACAACAAAACACACGACGTACAATGGCTGGGTTGACCAAGTGGAAGCAGCTAATAAAACTTCGAACAACGAACACTATACGTATTTCACTAGCAGGTTCCCAGAACCAAAACGGAAATACTTCCTCGTAAATCGACCAAAATCCGCCTTCGGCGAGAGATAAAACTACGGCCGACTTACGGAACCACTTCTCTAGTCCAAAAAGACCAGTCCTTTTTTCCGCAAAACTCGTGTCCCCCCCAACCATCCGGTCGGGCCGTACCAAGCCGAGACTCGCGCAACGAATCCCTCCGAAAGCTGAATGCTGGACGGAATAGCTACGAGGGTGCTTCAAAACTTAATAATGACTCGAACTGCCAAAATCTGAACGTGACAGATCTTTGGTCAAAGTACGCTAGAACGCCGTGGGAGTATTTCTCAGTTTAACTGATTATTTTTATGAGACAATTTTAACAATTTTTCTTGCTGAGCTGAAAATATGAATAATTAACGAATACGCACGCAGAAATGACTACCTAAATATCGTTAAGGCTTTATTCACATGCCGTGGGTAAACATCACGAAGTATAATATCGTCATGATATATGAATGTAATCAAAGAGGCATCCCTTTCTTTTGTCACGAAAAAATGCTATTTTGCATGACAGGATACCGAATTAGCCTGATAAGGGCATTTTCACACGGGCCAGTATATTGCGTAAATCTCGGCTATCGTGACAGGTGCGATGCAACCAAGGACAATTTATTGGTATAGATTACGTAAATATTGCTCACTATATTTATGATATTCTAGTTGTATTTAAATTGGCTAGATGATTTAATAAGATACTTTTTGAATGGATGCTCTTTTGCTGATTGCGTATGCTTTAATCGAAACTATTCGTCTAAATTCATCGAAACTATCTAATTTTATTAGGTAAAGCCTGAATGCTATATCTACCTCTCCTTTAGTTTTGTTACATGTGATTATCGTTTCAAGCTTCCCTGTATCCATGTCTATGGTGTCGTCATGATGCATGAAGGAAAGGAGCAATACATGTCTATTTTTCTTGGGAATGTAGGATGTAGTAGTACAGTTCTCTTGAAAACGAAATATACTTGTTTTATCAGGTCTTTTCGGAAGTTAAGCTAATTCAATATGAAGATTTTTTTAATTTTTTTTCTGATTGTCCCTAGGACTGTAAGCTTATGTTGGTTTAATAGGGTATCGGCAAGATCTTTGCTGGTGAAAAAAATGTCCATAGTGACATTTTTGTTCGTTTTAGAAATATGCATGCAGAGGCATGGAACTAAAGCCATATTACTGGTATTGACTGCGTATGACCCAGGATATTGTCTTCCAACGTAAACTTCCAAAGACGCCTTATAAAACATTTTTTCATCCACCAATGCATATACTTTTATCTCCTACCCGGTTTTGGTTTATTAGGTATATACACCCTAAAGCGGCACCTGTATCGAAAGGCTTCTAAATTTTCATCCACAGTTGTGAAGTCAGATAAGCAAAAAATATTGGCAAATTCGAACTGAAGACATAAAACAAATTTTGAATGGGTGCTAACTTATCAAATCTGGTTCGATCTCCACGAGTCCTTTTGTCATCAAAGCGAATATGTCTAGTAAAATGCTTAGAAGAACTTTTAATTCTAGTAAATCAGTTTCTTAGCAGTTCTATTATTAGGATCATTAGCAGTGATTTAGATGTAAATATTCGCATTACTTACAATTTCTTCCAGCATATTATCAGTAAGGATATAGATTTCAATTGGTAGAGTCTTATGACGAGCTATTCCTTTTACACCTGGTAAGTATTTAACGATATTTTTAGCGCATGTATGAACTCCGCCATTTACGTAAAATGCTTTCTCGATTTCTCTTTTCCATATTTTCCTATAAAAAAAGGAAACCGTACATTCCTGTTTGCTACTGCTACTTCAGCGATTACATCTTCTTCAGGTTCTTCTTCTATATCTTGCTCAGAGTCTGTATAGTGGTCCTGTTCCTTTGAATTATCTTCCTCCAGGCTGCCATAAGTATCATCATCCTCGATTTCAAGCTCAGAATCGGTACCAAACTCATTATACAACTTTTAAAGATATACCTGTCCCTTTTCGTAATTCATGGTTTTTATCTAAAGTTTACAGGCAAAAAAAATAAACACTATACGTTGAAATATTAGTTTCTCTTACCTTGAAAATTTTAAGACGAGAGTTAACGCCGGTCTCACACACCAAATTTACTGCACATGGAAAATTAAGCTGCCTCTACCACTGTTGTCCTAGTACTGCCTAAAGCGTACTAAAAGATAACGCTACGTTATCGCGAATTTCAATTGGTTTGAAAATTGCCGCAACTTTTTGTAACGCACGGTTCGTGGCATCGCATGTTACTTGTGGAACGTTAATAAATAAATAAATAAAATAAAATATTAGTTAAACACATTCTATAACTGTTTATTGAAAATCGGTTGTTTCTATAGAAAGAAAAACCAATTTCGCGAGCTTAATACCTCAAACTTTTACCATAAATGAATCTTACTTATTTAAGATTAACAGTAAATCAGTACAAAGGCCTCGTGTTTAATGTTTTGATATTCACCTGGGGATAATAAGCTTTGCCGAGACGTGCACGTGGATGAACTTTGTAAAAAGTTAGCAGCTACATTATCTGCTAAATAAGTTCAAGCGAATAAACACAGTAAATATTTTATGGTAGTAATATTATGTCGGCTTTAGAATTGCAAGAAATATTGATTAAGTTTTCAGAAGTACTTCTCAGAATAGAAAATCTATAATTGCTAAAATTACTGGAATGTACAGCTTGGCTACTGTCGACTTATATTGAACAAATTTATGTAAATTTTTAGGGGAAGGTAACAAATTCGTTTCTCACTACTGGGATCTCGAAAATAGTAAAAGATACTAAGTTGCAGTCAAGTTACACTGATAATTTAACGTAGTCATCGATATGTCGGTATGATGCATACGCCTATTCGCATCGTCCGGCGAAAGACCACCCCACCAGAACTGGGAGGCGCTAAGTGGTTTTTCCGAATCACGTTCCGCTTCCGCGCTGGTGCTTCCGGCGTCGCTGTCGCGCGCCCCTCGCCCGACTCCAGACCGGACAGAGGAAGTGCTGGTAGGTTGCCCTACCAACCCCTGACCAGCCAGTGACGTCCCGACGGACGCGTCGTTCCGGAGTTCCACCGGAACTGGGGTCTGCACACGCATGGAGTTCTGGTTGGACGCTGTCCCCTGTGGTATGCTCTCATCCTCCGGAGGGGGCATATTTCCATCGCTTCCACCCCTCGCCGTACTCCCGGATCTCAAGTGGTAAGGCAGAGACCGATACATGCTGAAAGTAGAGAACGACAGAACCGGAGGGAAAAATCAGATCAGTGAGGGAGCTCGGAGATTATCAGACAATCAGTTTCTGATTCCTACCTATTAAAGTCGCGTGAGTAAAGGGATGCCAGTAGCTCAATTTATTCCCGGAGCTACCACGGTTAAACCAAACTTCTCTCTCCGAACTCCTATTCAGGGGAACACCGCAAGGCTGACCGGAACCCAACTGCCTCTATAACCGAGCCGACAAAAGCAAAATCAAAGTACACGATAACAGTGCGTAAATATAATGGTTAAATTCGAGGTTGAATTGATCAATAATTCCTACCCTATCAAAAAATATATTTTTTTGTAGTGTCTCCCGAGCCAGTCGTCCGTAGAGCTACAGAGCTGACTTCCTTTGGACTGCGGGAAGTATAGTGCCAAAATGGATTCAGGCGAATCTGGTTGAAGATATAATTTTAAAATTCAAAATTCAAGCTTAGCAATTCCAAAAGAGATTATTTAGTTAAGTTAGCTGTAAGTTAACTTTAATCGAGATAGCGTTAAGAGGAAGATAATATTTGGGTATTATTTAAAATTCAAAATCCAGAATTCAGACCTTGCAATTCAAAATGCGAGGTTAAATGGGCAATAAAAAGTTAAAAAGTGACCATTAAGTTAAGTCAACTAAAAGTTACGGTTAGCGGAGATAGCGTTTAGAAGAAAATAATAATTTGGTGTCCAATCAGGATCTAATTATTTAGTATTGCACTGATATCATCAAACATAGAAAAATTCTGCAACCAGAATCACGACAAGGGCCTATCAGAAACCCAACCAGAAGTGAGTCAAACGTAACTCAAGAAGTCACGCTAACTCGTCAGTTGCCTAGTGAAATATGGCTATGAGTGATTTTTTTGTTTATTAAAAAGAGGAAAATTATTTTAACCTGCGGGAGTTAGCTTGTACCTACACAAGCTAGCGCTTAAAGAAAAAGCTAATTAATAATTAAATTAAGTAAACCAAAACTATTTTATTTTAAATGATATGAGAAAAATTCACTTAGTGCTGTAGCGAGCAATTTTCCGAGAAGCAGGCTTATGAGGAAAAACTCTAGCGAGAGAAAAACTCAAGAGCCTGTACTTTATTATCAATCAAAGGTTTTGAAACGAACTGGATTTAAATGAAATTTATTAAATTGTTATTAAAAAACCAAAATCAATTTATCAGATAAAGAAACTCACAACACTAAGTACATTTGTAGCACTTCTTGTAACCAGGTACACGCGGGGGCAACCCGATAATTAAACCTACTAGGGATCTTAATTATTAACTTAAAAAATATATATATTTCCTAATCCTGGAAGTTATCCTTAGAAAATCTTTACTGGATTCTGCAATACTTGACGAAATTTAGGATTTGCACACTCTAATCGTCTCGACTAATATTATCTATACTTTTCAAAAAGCTTCAGACTCATTGAGAAAAAAGAAAAACTAATTATAATAAATTCTGTACTGCAAGCTAATCTACTATACACCCGCCAAACGGCCTACGCAGTGATAATAAAAATTTCAACCATTTCACGCCTAACTAATATGAAACATGTAGAGTTCAGTAAGTAATTGATAAGCACGCCAATACGAAATAAAATTTATTTATTTATTTATTTTTTAAATACCTATTTCCTATCTAAACACAAAATTTTTTGCCGGCCGGACACAATTAAAATAATGCCAAATATATACGTGATTTACACCTAAACTTTTCACTTGATGATGGATCCACCAACCATTAGTTATTCCAAATATGAAACAATAATAATAAGTTAAATAAAATTTTAGTCACGGCCTGTATGATTTGCTAAAAAAAATTATTCCGCTACTCAGTGACGCCTTCGGCCTTCCGGATGTCAGCGCTGTAATTCTCGAAAAATCAAAAATACTTTTTCGGTGAACAATTCAATAAGAAAACGCAAAATATTTTAAGGATTTAATCGATGGCGCAATAAAGGCAATAATAAGTCTCTCAGACCACGTTAGGGTTCTGAGGTCATAGTCACCCTTTCCTACTTCTGGAAGGTCTCCCGAATATACATTCACTAAGCACTCGTAATTCACTGGGTTCTCATTAGGTAAAGGTTCGTTCGGCTAAAAAATTATCGCGAATCGAACGCAACGAAAAGTTTCTCTAGACTGATGGCCCCTTTATTTTAAACTAATAATTAAACCCGTTGAAGCAAAAAATAAGGTACAAGGCGTACAACACTATTTTATGAGAGACACAGATCGGCAACACTTATGACGAACTGAACTCTACCGCTTAAAACTCAAAACACTAAACACGAATACCCAAAAGAATCGAATGAATTTTCTATGAATCTCGGGGTCTATATTTATAGGAATCGTCTCCCCCCTTGGCCCTCTAGCCATCTGCATCGACGCAGTTTGGGTTCCACTCAAAACACGGTGCCCTTCCGAACCCTGCCGATTCCGCCCGAAGTGCAGCCCTTTAGGGAAACACAACTTTATGTCTCGTTCTGTCTCAAAAGCTTTACGAGTGCCAAAGTCTAATTTTTTCTCAAATAGATATATTAGGAGGAATTCCCAGAGTTCTTCGTTAGAGTAATTAAGATTATTAATTAAATCAAGATTTTCCTTTAGATCAGTTACAAATTGTCTTAAATTAGGATCAGTACATTTGACAACAGAGTTTATTTCTAATAGCGAAATGAAATGTGCATTAATCACTGATAACTTGTTCTCATATCTTTCATTTAATAGGTTAATTGCAACTTTAAAGTTATCAATCATTGCGAGTAAGCTTTCAATGATTTTAAAGGTTCGCCTCTCAAAAATTACTTTAAGTACATACATTTCTGAATGTTGGTTATTGAGTGATTATCTGTGATTAATGTGTCAAACAATTGAATGAAAGAGTTTCATTCAGAAATTTTTCCATTAAAGGGATTGATCTTTATCTCTAGTATTCTTACCGATGGGGGAGGGGGGTTCTGGTGAGCTACAAATTTGGAACAACTTGATAGGGTGAAACTAACTTCTCAATACATTCTTGTATTTGAACCAACAAATCATGGCAAGTTTGTTCCATGTCCTCACGATCTTCAGTGTCAAGTGTTTCATCAGCATCGAATCTTGTATTTGATTATACTTACTGAAGGCAAGTTCTAATCCATCGTGTCTTAAAACAAAATGCTTAACTTTCTTTTCTTTGTCTGTATTTGCATGCATCCAATTACTTTACTTATTCGTGTGATTTGACCCTTGGCACTGGTTCGCTGTGCTTTCAATTGTTCGTAAGTCATTGTGAAATATTTTTAACACACAGTACAAAAAATATTAATATAAATGCAAAAATATCAAGTACAGAAATAAATAGTGCATATATAACAATATATCAATAAGGAAATAAACATAGTAAACAAGTTTTTATTAACAGTCAATACAGAGTTTCGTAAAACTTACCACGAAAGTCTTTCACTTTTTGAGCAGCCCTGGTAGTATCTATAGTCCTGCGAGGTACATGAAGTCCATCAATTCTCTAAAAATGCAAGCAGTCTTTCAACATGATCAACGTCGATCATTTCCATGAACAGATCAAGAACTTATGTGGAATCCTATAGTGCGTTCAGCAATGACCTGATGTACAAAAATCAACAGCTAGTTTATTGGTTGGTGGAAAAAGTTATTAATCGTTAGGATAAAACGAAATAAAAAAATAATAAGTTAGGTAATTTTCCACAATTTAATAACTAATTAAAAATGACTTATTATAGCCTAAAGAGGTAAGGTAATTATGACTATTGAGGTATAGGGACAATGTTTGATGATTAGATCAGAGGCGCTCAGTTTAATGCGTGTACTATATAATATAAACCCCTTGTTTTTTTTTTTGACGATAGGAATGAAATATTATTTTTATTTTAGATGCCATTTATTTGTTTAATATATTTAGAACAGGATGATTCCCAATATTGAATATTGTATTAAAAATATTCTCAAATTTGGGAAAGCAAAAATTGGTATAAATTTTCTACCTAGAAACAAACTATATAAAATATTTAGGTAAAATTGAAGTACGCAGGTGAAATAATTATGAGTTATAAAATTTGCTATTTCTACTTTTATCATAACAAATAAAAAAGGACAAAACTAAACCAATATTGACTCTATGTTTTCAACTCGTTGTAAAAATTAAATGAAAACTAGATTGAAACTGGCTTTACCAACAATCCGCAATTTATGATTTATTTAGGAAAATTTAATTAAAATGTACTTTTAATATTTATGTTCAAAAAACCATTTATGGCTGAAATAGCGAATTTATTCCACACCTTAGGTAGTTTAATGAAAAATAAATATTACAATATTATTGTAATAAGCAAAAAAGGCACTGCTTCAACAAATGAAACTAAACATTATTTATTTTTCATTATAATTTTACTTTTAGTTTGTGCTATTAAAATATTTCATTTCTGAATGCAGCCAATTTATTAATGAGTTGAGTAATGAGTAATGTTATTAGGTCACGAGTTCCTATAATTTGCTTACAATCTGAAAACATGTGTAATGTTCGATTGGAATATTAGTTTCAATAGCCATGTTTAATGTTCTGTTATAGACACATTGAAAATTTTGGGCTTCGTGACACGTGGTGTAAGTGATTTTGAAGAGGATTCCTTGTTTCAGGCTCTGTGACATTGATCTCGACTTAGATTGAGCACTTAGAGCTCGTAAAAAGAAAACTTTTAAGATAGAAAATAAAAATTTTATCGAGATAAATTAATTACAAGATTTGTAGTTGATCTTTGGTGTTTCCATAAGATTATCAACATCATATATAACACTTTAGAACTGCTGACCTGGATTCAATAAATTGTGTTCCGTAAATCGATTGTTTAATTATGAGGAACAAAATTCTAACAACCTTTATAACTATCATTATACAAACTGAAACTGCTTCTTTTTGTTGAAATCACTCTCAAAACTCTCAGAATTTTTATTCAGATTACTTGGTAACCTAGTTGTTATAATTTACTTTCTAAATAAAAAATCATGGAATATACATACTATGGTGTATCGTCGTCGGTTATAACTTGATTGCATAATACTGGAAACAGAAATTATTATTTTGGTCCGCATAACATTGTTATATTCAGTGTTAGCTGAAGCTTAAAAAACGGTGTGTGCTTAAGACCACATCACAGAATTGATAACCTCAATAATGCGAGATTTATATTATGAAATGCATGTATTGTTTGTTGCTTGTGCTCTGTATTTTGAAATGAAATGTTGTTTGTGCTCTGTATTTTGAAATGACTTGCCAAAACATACATGTTTAAAGTGAAATATCACCTAGAAATATCTCGTAAAATCCGTGGAAACAGCTGCTTATTGCTTGAAAGTCAAAGTCAAAAAAGCTTTATTATCAAAAGATATAAATCTCGTCGACAAAGCAAAATATATAATAATAATAACCAATAGGAAACATACTAAATAAGTATGTAGTCAATTCCAAAAAGAGATGCCTACACAAAGGTTATCAATTCTATCAATTAACAATTACTGAAGTCTTAAACTAAGTAAAAACATATTTATATAATGTAAAAATTTAAAACTCTAAGAGGATGAAAAGTAAAAAAAAAACACAAAAAAAGAAAAACGGGTATAAACTATTTATACATACGTAAATAGTATATAGATCCATGTCAGTAAAGAACAATTATTGGATTGAGGAATTAATATGCGTCTCTGTAAAATTCGTCTAGTGTATAGTAAGCCTTACCAACCAGCAATGCCTGAACTTCTCTTTGAAAACGTTTCAAATGAAAGTACTTTAGACTATTTGGAATGTGGTTATATACCTTTATACTTTCATAGATTACATATCTTTCTATTAAAGATGAATGGGGAATGGGAAAAGGTAAATTGTGTATTTGCCTTGTATGGGCAATATTGCTAGTGTTCAGTTTTTCACGATTTGTGTGAAAAAGTGATGCTGTTTCTACAATAAACAAACAACACACGATTAAAATTATTTTCTCTTAAAATAGAGGTCGACAAGAATCTCTACCACTAGCACCACATAAATATCTAATAGCACGTTTTTAAAATAAAAATATTGAATTAAACAGATACTGGCTACACGATCACCAGAAGCAAATTCCATATCTCATCCTAGATTCCACAAGGACATAATAAACATTTTTTCCCATGGACTTTCCCAGCTCACCAGCAGTAACTCTGACTGCATAGCAACCAAAAGAAATCTTTTTGCCAAGTGTAACAACATGTCCCTCAAAACTCAGCAACAGCGTCAACAGTTAAACCTAGAAACTTTGGTTCGCAACAGAAATTGTTGAGAGAAATATTAAAAAGTCGATCTGATGTGAAGGACACAATATTGGTTTTGGCAAAGTTAAGTACAAGAAGATTAGCATTGCACTAAGATGTCATCTTCATGATATCCGATAAAACTGTGTCCTGCAAGCTGTGATGTTCTTTGCAGTGTCACAAGATTGTGCTGTCATCTGCAAACAACGTAAAATGATCTGTGATGTCGAAGGGGGCCAAGTCGTTTATGAAAATCAAAAACAGTAAGGGCTCCAGGACAGAGCCCTGAGGGATACCCCACGAATTCACTAAGACATCAGATTCGGTGGAATTAATGCTAACTTTTTGTTTCCGATTTGATAGATAAGACTTCAGCCATGCCAAGGCTACCACCCTAAACCCATAATGAGAGAGCTTCTGTAGCAGAATTCCATAATTTGCACAATCAAATGCTTTCGAAAGGTCACAGAAAGCTGCTGCAGTAGCCTCCCCATTATAAATACCCAAATATAGGCCCTCCATAATTCCAAAGATAGCATCATTTGTGTTGCAGTTTGGTTGAAACACAAATTGTTGACAGCATAACACCCTGTGCGTATCCAAGAAGGAGGACATTCGTTTTTCTGCCAATTTCTTAATAATTTTAGAGAGACTGGATAATAGTGAAATTGGCCTAAAATTCGTTGGATCCTCTAACTCACCACCTTTATAAAGAGGTATGACTTTTGCCAGCTTAAGGCAATCAGGGAAAACTCCTGATTTCCAAGAGTATTTTATTGCAAATACTAAGATCTGAAGAACCGTATCTGGCAGCCCCTGAAAAATATTCATTGCTAAACCATTATCCCCAGAACCCTTCTTATTTTTAACACCCGACATTACCTATTTTAATTCAGTCAGATCTGTCGGCACAAAGAAAAAAGAATTATCAAGCTTTGCGTTGCTTTTCAAGTTTTCAACAGGATTGGAATTTTGAATAATATATTTTGTAAGGTCTTGTGCTATAGAGCAGTAAAATGTATTGATTAAGTCTGGCGCTAAATCGGTTTCAATGATTTAGGAAGGTGGATTATTATTTGCACGTATGTCATTTACAATAGACCAACTCTCTTTTTGTCTGTTTGTCAAATTTATAAAACAATTTCGGTAATATAAAATGTTGGCCTCCCTTATGAGCTTTCTATATAATGACCTATATTTATTAAAATAAGAATGCCACACTATTTATAAATTTTCTGAAGTGATCCTAAATTTTTTGATTATTTTTTAAGGCCTTTGGTAAACCACGGTTTTTTATTCTTTCTCTTGATTTTTCTGATTGGGAAAGCTTTATTAAATAGCTGCACTAAAATCATATGAAAATCTTTTTTTGGATCATTCGATAAAAGAACATTATTCCAATTTGCGCCAAGGCACAATTGGTAAAACTTAACATAGTTAAGCCTACCAAAAATTCTCCCCATTCTAAAATCATTTGGCCTAGGTGCAGGAATCGAATTAAAATTGCACAGAATTGAATTGTGATCAGACAATGCCGCGTCAACCACTGAACAGAGTTTGTTACATAACAATTTAGCACGAATATGTAACAGATAGAAGTCGAATAAAGTCAATGATTCCACCCTTAATACCTTGCGACTAATTTCTTATTTCTGCGTAAGTATACCTTAAAAGAATTGTTGGTTGCCTAAGGACGCGTTAAATATAATGCACTTTGGAACGTTTAATGAAAAGGGTTATTCTTGGAACGTTGCCAGATGTTTAATTGGCAAAGTGGTCGCCCTGTAATTTTTACGTGGTTGCGATTTAGGCCAACAGGAATATACATAATTAATTGATGTGCTATCGTCAGTTTTGATTAAACGAATGTTTTTTCGCTTTCGCGTTAAAAATACGCAGTCAAGATATGTTATTAAATGCGTATGTTCCCTAATTTGACAACGTCGCTCGAACTGGTTCGCAGTATTAAATATATGGTTTAATCATAAATATATGGGCTTAATATAGGAAAAAAACCGACTGGAGCTAAAGGTACGTTTATGATCGAATCGACTGAATGCGTTGAAGAGATTGGATATTAGAAATTGTAAATGACGCCGGCCGGAACGAGGTATTTGCTGTTTGTCTGGTCATTGTCGATAATGGATTTATCGTTGGATTTCTTTGTTCTGCCCGCAATGTATAATATTATACAGCCTTAGATACGTTTCATTGCATATTGTAGATGTTAGTAATTTTGGCGACATCGGCTGCTGTAGTTTGCGTTTGATTACAGGACAGTGTGGAACGGGCTTATGGTTCGAGTTTTTACTAGCTTTTTAACATCGAATTCCAGGACCTAGGTACTCGTTTTTGGCTCGATATCGTCCTTTTTCTTCGGCAAACCTTCTTAGGAGGTAGTGCGTATATATGTCTGATAAAAGTTTAAGAATTTTTAATTCACCCTGAGGGGAATATTACTTTTTCGGGCGATAGAGTGTGGCGTAGTTTATGGCTTGACTGTGGATGGGTTGGATTTTGCCTAAAGTCAAGATTTTGGATTTGTAACTTGCCACGTGCAGTGTATTCTGGAACCAAGTACGCCGTTCCCTTCTTCGAGGAATGTCTGTAGAAGAGAGCGTTTGCTCCCCAATTCGTCATTGCCATCGAAAAACCCTAAGTAGTTAGGTAAATAAATATTTTGTACATACTCATTTATTTTCTGTACAGAGGGGATTTATTTTATCAGAGTATAAGTTATTTCATTATAGTTTAACTAACGGGTCTCAGAGAGAATTGAAATACTGCAAAATGCTGCTATATAGGGAGTGTTACTTTTGAAAAATTATTAATTCTTGCACGTATATCATGCAATATCATCAAACAAAAGATAATTTAGGCCTGGAACAGGCAAAGCATGATTTATTTATACTCATTATTATTACAAGAAGTAATATTCTGTGGAAAATAAGCGTATTGAATGATAGTTCATGATACCGTTCTTGTATCATTGTAGTCGAACACTCATAGTTGTTTCTTTGTCTTATGGGTACCCGTAGTGTATAATAGGGTATAATGTTGTATAAAGTTTTATATAATCGTTGATACATTTATTCCTACATTAAATTTTGCTTATAAGAACTTGTAAAGTCATACATAAGCTTTTGTAAATTTAGATTTCATATTAACGACATAAATGGACAAGCTTTGTTCTTGTCTGGGGGTCTGAACTCTTATAAGAGCATACAGTGGTGATATTATTAGTCAGTTTGCTTAGTATTTGATGTCTATCACCTGTAGGGTGATATGATATTGGTTATATTATGACCTTCGCATTTTGGCAAGACAACTAATATTATTATTTTTAAATACTCTCATTATTATTTTTAAATACTCATTGAATTGGGAGTGTTCTGAAAGAGGAGCTGCTTGAAATTGCAGTAAGTGAATGCATACTCAGCGCTTGTTCTCTTTCAGGTTTTTTTTTTCTTTGTACGGGAGCCAGTTTTCCGGGGAGTCATTTTTATTGGAAGCCAGTTTATTGGAGTTATTATTTTGGCTGGAGCTGTTGTGCTTGGAGCTGTGTATAAGGAGCAAGCTATTTTTGGTTTGGAGCGAGCTTTGCTTGGAGAGATGTTTTAAGTGGCTAACCAAGTAGCTGCCAGTCAATACAGTTGGGGTGTTATTGGTACCAACTGTAGCCATAAAGGTATGGGATTACCTCAAATGCCACTGAGAGTTTATGGTCCCAAGGTGCATTGATGTAGTCCGCGTGCAGAAGGCCGGAGTTGATATCGGCGAAGACTAGTAAAGATAAGTTTAGGTTATATTGTGATCTGTTTACCTAATGTTGTTGGCGTGTTATTAGTATTTTCCAGCGTGTAGTAAATTGCGTGTTTTTATTTCTTTCTGCGAAGTATTGATATAATTTTTGTTGGAACTTATTAGGTGTAAGCAAAGCTTACCAATGCGTATATAAATAACTGCGATATTTACTAGTGTGATCCAATTACTGCTCATAGTTTTTTTTATGCTTTATTTGAACATTCTTACAATTTAATTCATATTGTGGTAAATGATAAACATTGTTGTTCTGATTGACTAAATATCTGATTATAGTAATTTTACATAGCGGTATCTCATAAACTGAATCTTAAGGTTTATTCATGTACAACTGCGACACGTATACCATGGTACACGCGCAACGGAGTTAATAGTAATAAGTATTATTCTGATAACTTTTAATTATTAGTTGATGTGACGATAGATACCCTATGCATATTGCGTTTATTGTTAATTAGTTGGAATTGTTTTTTTTTTGATCTTCAGTAATCATTTATTACGTCATACTGTTACATCTGATATGATCTAGTTCAATATTCGTGAGCATATATCAAGTTATTAAGTGTTTCCAATTGAGATATTTTACCTTTTGTTATATATTGATATCATTTTGTTTATTGAAAGAAATATGACAACACGTCGTCTAACATAACGAACGCCAATAAATTTAAACCTGCACGAACGTGACCGTTTTTTATTTGCTCTGAAATCCATCAACCAAACAATTGTATTTATCAGTCGTCTGGATTTTAACACGCCCTTGCGTAGCGGATAATCGTCAATTTGGATCGCCCTTATGGATTCTTAAGACCGAGGATCTTCCTGTTTGGATCTGCGGATTTGGATACTTCAAACTGGTGGCGCCCTGGTCAAGAGTAAGTAATTGACCCACTCCCACGCCGACAAGCAAGTCGGAGCACACATGTTGCGCTGGCCGCATCCTTAAGGGTAGGTATCATCTTATTCATTATATCTCGCTAACACATTTAAAAGGGTTTTACGCGCAACAACTTGGGTCCATTTGAGCAAACATAATCTATTAAGGTTGATGAAAATAGTGAAAAGCGTGTAGGATCTTTGACGTGCATTTGTAAATTAAAACATTTGAAAATATTAACGAACCTAATTGTTGCAACTGACTTTGTATCCATAAAATTTATATTAAAATCTCTAAATTGTCACAGATGAAGTTGTAGGAATTGAAGATAAAAGAATGTCTAGTTTATGAAGGAACACAGAAGCTTCTGAAATAGGAGACCTATACACACAAATGATATATAAGTTGTGTGTCTTTGAATGACCAATTGTAAATTCGAAAGACTTTTCCTCCAACAGGTTGCTAAAGTTGTTAATTTGTGAGAATAAATCAGCACTTAAAAATAGATTATTCGCCAAAATCATGCATCCACCATGAGATGATGTTGACCTGCAGAATGAAGCTAGAGTTGCATAGTTAGGAATATTTACCATCTATTCCTCCGTTAACCAGTGCTCTGTGGTCATAACTAAATTAGGAAAATTACACCGGTCAAGAAAAAGATACAACTTATTAGTCTTGTTTCTCAGTGACTGAATGTTAAGTAAAAGAAGAGATAAGGTCGAAGCATTTGCGTTACTTAAATTCCTATTGGAATCTGGGTTTAAGGGGAAAATTTGAATTATCAGTTGCTGAGGGCGAACAAATACTCCCATCGTTAACTTCTTCTTGAGAATCATTTAGATTAAAAACTGCTTCACATCGACTGGAAACATTCTGAACAAAGCCACTATCCAAATCTGAGACTCACTGGTTGAGATCTATAAAAGTTAATTTTTTGTTTTTTCTTTGGAAGTATATAGATAGCATGTTTCTACAAATACTTTTTCGAGTAGCGTTGCTATTGTCACCCATATCTAATAAATCAAAATTTCCTTGCACACAGCCATTTCACCTACTTAAAAAGCTTTCCAGTTTGCTATTAAATTTGTATATTAATGCATCTAGTCTAGAATCGCTACTAGTTTTTAAAGTTTTAAAACGTGGAACAGAAAAAATATTACATTGGTATGAGTCAAAAGCTTTAATCTTTTGTCAATCTCTTTATAAAGGAACTTTACCCTGGAGTAAATCATTCGCACCAGCCACAACACTAACATGATCATCCAATGTAAAATCTTATGTCAAGATATCGATATTTTCTACCACATTCATCCCCAAATTCTCCGAACTTGCCTCATTTTCCCATCCGCAAATCCAATTCAATGTAAATAAATCTTAGCATAAAACTATACGCATCGATATGCTAAAAAATCAATTTTGCCTCGAAATATGCTATAAAATTCATTGGAAGATGCTTTCTGTCATAAAAAAATCCATATTTTTGCAAGTAAACTTTCATCATTAACGTCATGTGATATTGAGAGAGCTTTCGAGTTAATATATTGCTAAATAGGTTCATATGCGATTTTTTTTTTGTCAGTTTTGTCAGCGTTTAAAGTGCTTCATCCGCAATATTTTTTTGCATTAATGCAAAAACTTTAGTGGCTGAAATTGGGTGAAGGTAGGTTAAATGGATTAATTGGCAGCTCACCGGTTTCCTGAGGATAAGCTATGGTGATTTTCAGTACTTCCGTAACATCACGGTAATCTCGGCTCTTGCATGCCATGAAGCAGAAAAAACGAACAGCCAAAAGTTGCTTCTAATCTCTTCGTAATGTAGACAACAACTAACTCACTTTTAACTCTGGCTACGCGCGCTCAGGCTGGCCAATCCAGCACAAACCGAGCCCAGCCAGTCAGAAGGGTGTTACTTTTAGTAGAATATTGAGTAACCGTTACACGCAATTCATGGAAATCACTGAACCGTTAAATTGCCTTGCAGTTCCGAGAATCCACGAGCCATGAAATGCCATTGTATAATAGTGACGCCCAAATCTGAGGAACGTTTTAACAACAGTTCCAATGGACAGCAATACGTGCGAACTAGAGAACTCTGCTAAATTGCCACTTTTGAAGTGAAAAACTATAGGAGCAAAAGAGATTTTTTTTTGGTAACGCGTGGAAATGCATCTTACGTGCCCGCTCTTTGCTGAGGGTAGTGTGGGACTTTCCCTAAGGCATACCCACTAAAACCACGCCATCAACGGAGGTGAGACCCCATCACTCCGTCTTAAAGTTACGGGTGTAACACCTGTTTAACCTTTACCTATTGAAGCTTATTAGTTACTGCCTTTGTACATGGAATCTCTCTGATATATCAATCCTTGAGCACTGTTATTTTCAGTCCGATTTGCTGCTGCTGATAGACGTTTACAGAGCGACGGTTTTTCCGAAAACTGGGAAGGGTGAGGAGACGGCAAAAGAATGGGGAGAGGGGCAAGGGGTGAGTAATACTTAGACTAATCCATACGAATTAGCAAGTCTTTAGGTCTCTTATACTAGATTTTGTGCCTGTTTCTTCCTTGTGTCGGATCATAAGAAAAAGAGAGCAGCCTAGCGAGCCGGCCCTTGCTTTGTAAGAAAATCTATGCAACATTCAAAAAAGTAGTTTCACTTATGATGTGTGGTTCCAAAGCACACTCATTTGTGACGTGAATACTTCTTTGGCTGCACGGGAGTGATTTTTCAAGGCCGTAATATACAAATTACACTACAAACGTCATGTCGAAATATTGGAAGACGGTTGTTTCGAATTTGCCATAATGCATCAAATCAAAGCTATCTATTCAGACTCGTAAAAGTGCCGAAATACTGATTACTTTGGAAATTTATTGTAATTTGAAATCTTTTTGTAGCAGAGATCAGGAGGTTTATGAATCTGGGATTGATTTGTTGAAAATAGTTATGAATATATCTACGCTTAAAACAAGTTTTGGTCCTGGTATTAATAAACCTACTCTCCAAGATCAACTTTTTCAACGTGTACCTGGCAAAAAAATGGATTTTTCTGGACAGAGTGAGAGAAAATGCCACGATACAGATTGTTGAAGAATACATAAAACAAAAGCTAATATTGATGAATCCAGTTCACTGTTGATTCATGAACTTCCTTCTAAAGCCAAGTCAAGTGGAATTACTGAAATAAACTTCTAAATGATAGCTTTTGGCCGTAAAATGTAATTTCTACGCCATTTACCTTTAGAAAAGGCAACGAAATGCTGAGCACAAACGTATTCCAAAATTTCCGTTACTACAACCTACCAACAAAATAATATAGGGGGAGCTTTAACATTCTACTATCAAAATGTTAGAGAAATAAGGACTAGAATTGATAACTTGATGTGTAATGTACTTGTGGAAGATTTTGACGTGATATTATTAACAGAAGCATTCTTGGACTGTGATATATTAACCAGTGAGTTGGGGTTTGATGGATATCAGGTTTACAGATGTGACAGATCAATAAGAACTAGTACATGCAAGACTCAGGGTGGAGGATTGATAGCGGTTAAAAGTTGCCTTTCCTATAGAATTTTGCTGACACATTTTGAGATTGTCGAACATTTATTTGTGTTGATTACAATAAAAAATCAACGAATTTTAGTAGAAAACGCGTATATTCCAGGAACATCAACTGTCGACACTTATGAAAATTTTTGTTTTTTTGTAATCCACCTAACAGAGAGTAACAATTTCACGCATATCTTAATTTGGGGTGACTTTAACCTTCCTAATATAAAGTGGGAAAAAAACTACATATGGATCTGTACCTGTGGGCTCACTATCCAAAGAACCAACATTCTTAGCTGATTGGGGTGTGTTCCAGTTGATTGACATACCTAATGTGTATGGCAATTATCTTGATCTTTTATTTTGTAACCAATGTGACGTAAAGGTCATTGTTTGCGACAATTCTATGTTAAAGCTAGATGTGCCACATCCTGCTTATGAGTGTTCAATTGTTTTGACTGAAAATTTGTCCAATCTGTCTTGTGACTATTTATAGTTTAATTTTAAATGTGCCGATTTCAATGTATTGACTGGGACGCTGTTTTTGAGTGCAGAGATGTGAATACTGTGGTTTCCAAGTGTTATGACATCATTTACAATGTAATTGGAGCTTTTACACCACTGTCAAGATTCAAAACTCCAAAATTTCCAAAATGGATGCCAAATGATTTTAAAAAATTGGTTATAGAGAAAAAAATTGCACATAAAAAATATAAATCAACACAATCACAAGAGGACTATGATCATTTTGCTAATCTAAGAACTGAGTGCCGTTCTATATCTAAGTCATCTCATAGAATTTATATTAAAAATTTGGAAAGTTAATTGCACGATAAACGTAACCTTTTGGAATTATGTTAACTCTAAAAAATGAGATATGGACTTTCCGCAGTTCATGACGTTTGATGGCTGTGAATCAAAAAGTGGTTAAGAAATTGCAGAAATGTTTAAGTTACACTTTTCATCTCTATACTCAGATTTTAGCGACTCTGTGACAGAATTAAATTTTAATTGTGATAAATGTCTTAGTGTTGGTTGTTTGGAGTTGTCCATCATTGATGTTTTTAAGAAGATTGATGTTTTAAATAAAAATTTATCAACGGATCCCGATGGGATACATGTTCTCTTTTTATAAAATTGTAAATTCGTTTTATCAGAAATTTTATGTAAAATTTTTATTTTATCTTTAAGTTCAGGTGTTTTTCTGGATTTATGGAAAAAAATCATATGTTTATCCCGTTTTGAAGGATGGTAGCAGGGCTGACGTTAAGAATTACAGAGCTATAAGTAAGATTTCCTTGATTGCAAAGATATTTGAATCGCTAGTGGCTGATGGTTTAGCTCCATATTTTATGAACATTATTATGAATGAACAGCACGGGTTTGTGAAAGGTAAATCCACTGTAACTAATCTTTTGACTTATGAGTGGGTTCTGCTGGGTGCATTCGAGAATAAGCATCAGGCTTATGCAATTTATACAGACTTCTCTAAGGCATTTGACACAGTTGACCATAGAATCTTATTATCTAAATTGAAGGCAGTGGAACTTCATGGATCTCTTCTTGACTGGTTTGGTAGCAACCTGGTTGACCGTAAGTAGGCTGTTAAAATAAAGAATTTTGTATCATCAGAAATTTTCATAACATCGGGTGTACCTCAAGGGGGGCATCTGTCTACTTTGCTTTTCAATGTCTTTGTGAACGATATACAGTTTATTTTTAATGACTGCCATTTTAAGGCTTTTGCTGATGATTTCAAGATTTATAGGATTATAGGTAGTTTGAATGACTGTCAGTTATTGCAGGATCAGATGAGTTTCTTCTCTACTTGGTACACGGAAAACAAGTTAACATTAAATATTAATAAGTGAGATGTCATGACATTTAGCAGGATAAAACGACCAATTCTTTTTAACTATTCTGTCAATGATATAGAGTTGGAAAGGAAAACATTGGTAAAAGATCTTGGAGTTTGGATCGAAAGCGATCTACCATTTATCACACATATCGATAAAATCACTAATAAAACAATGAGACTACTTGGGTTTGTTTTTCGTGCACTTAAAGAGGTACAGAATGTCTTTGTTTTTTGCGCGCTGGTTCGCTCAGTACTGGAATATGCCAGTGCGATTTGGCATCCTTATTATAATATGCATAAGGAAAGTTTGGAAATGGTACAGACAAAGTTTTTAAGAAGGGTTGGACTTAAGATGGGAATTCCTGATGAACAAATTCATTGTTGTGATATAATGAAGTCACTAAATCTCACTAATCTTGAGAACAGAAGAAGTTTTTTTGATGTGTGTTCCCTTTTAATAATAATAATAATAATAATAATAATAATAATAATAATAATAATAATAATAATAATAATAATAATAATAATAATAATAAAGGACTTTATTTGTACTAACATATACAATAATACGTGTTATCGACAAGTTCAAATCGAAACGTTAACACAAAAAGGCGAGGTTCAGTACGTCAGATATATAATATCTGAAGTCTGTTCAACTAACCCAAACTAAAAATAAAAACCTAAAATCGTTAAACTAAAAACCTATGTTAAAGAAATATAAAAAAAAATTTTAACCCAATACTATCTGAATCAAATAATAGTAACTATGCCTAAGTATTAATAATATACTTCAAATATGCCATCATTAACATTTGAAGTAATGGCAAACCATAGCCATAGACAAGTGTTAAGAGTCTGGTAAGAACAAAATAAAAGATACAAATTTCAAAGTACCAATATTTATAAACTTTTTCGGGAGAGAGATTGAAGAATAAAGCGCTTGAATTGATTAGGAGACATGGCTGTAATGTTTTCAGGAACATTGTTCATGTGTTTCGCCACAAGATATGAAAAGGGCCGCTCAAACTAGTTAAAAAAAATGATGCCCCTGAGCTTCTTACGGAGGTTGGCTTTCACATTCCTGCTAGGAATTCACGTAATAAAGATCTATTTACAATTACCTTTCACAAAACTAACTATGGTTTTAATATTCCTTAGGGTCGAATGTGTAAAATTGCTAATTCTGTTATACGGGAAAATAATGGAATTGACATTTTTAATTGTAGTTCCAATGTATTCTGAAAAACAGGTTAGAAAGGTATTGTTTGTTTGACTACTGCTGCATCTATTAAATTTTAAATTGATGTGTCGTTTAATAAATTGCAATGTTTTAATAATCAAGATAATTCAAAATATTGTGTCGTGCTGACATCTTGATTTTATTGATTTTATTATTAGTTATTATTATTATGAGTTGATAGATTTTATTACATTTGTATCTGCAATCCTTTTGACATTTTGTTTGCAACTGATATATGCATTAATAAAGATTTTGATTTTGATTTTGAAAATAAAAAAAAATCACCAATTGGGCGATGTCAATCGGATCGATGCGATTTCTTGATATGTTCTGCTCATTTTCCGCCTCTTTAGTGTGCGTCTGGTAATTTTACAATATTCAGTTTTCCAGTAAGAGTATATTAAATGGTGGCGTGTCGTGGCAAAACTAGAAATGGCGAAAAGTTTAAATTCAATTCAAATCTAATACAGTTTTTAAGCGTAGGCTCTCGTCAAGTAATCCGCTTTTCTGAGCAAAATACTTTTCGAAAAAAAATTAACCGCCCAAGCCTTATACATATGAAGACCACAGAATACGTCACATTTCTTATGGGAAACTTTTTTATTATTGATTTCACAGAAAATTTTAGTTGGTTCTTGGAAAAAATCTAATTTTGACAATGCTAAATTAAGGATAAGTTATACAGGGTATTTAAAAAATACAAAAATGATGGTTAAAAACACAAAAATTTTGGAAAATCGAAAAACCTACAGAAAAAATAAAGCTCCTATTAAGATAAAAATAAAAGTCAAATACCATTCTTTTCAAAATTGCATCGTAGCTGAAAAAAATAAGGACAAAATAAATAAGAAAAAGAGGGTTTTTTTCCACAATTGACATGGATTTTCTCCGCTACGCTTTTATTTTATCTTAATAGGAGCTTTATTTTTTCTGTAGAAGGTTTTCCGATATTCCAAAGTTTTTGTTTTTTTAACCATCATTTCTGTATTTTTTAAGTACCCTGTACAACTTATCCTTAATTTAGCATTGTCAAAATTAGCTTTTCTCCAGGCACCAACTTTTATCAAGAATAAAATTTTCTGTGAAATCAATAATAAAAAAGTTTCCCACAAGAAATGTGACTTAGATCGTTTTCCCCTGTATCCTTCATATCGTAATGGATTTGGTTAAAAAGTATACCACTCAATTAACAAAAAAGGAAGGCCTAAATTGAAAAAAAGTTTCGCTTATGTCTTGACAAGATAATAGAGCAAACCCCATATTTTTTGCTTTTAAACTAACAAAGATATCACAATAAAATATCGTCACGGATTTTCGGTCTGCTGCCAGCGCAGTAGGCCGCGGCCTCTCGTCATGTGTCGCGACCTTCAAATTTTACTCGCGGCGCGCGTTAAGAAGTTTCATTTCAAACACTTCAATTTTTAAGAATCGTGGTCTGTGTTTTCCAGAAGACTCCATTTCCCAAAATTTTCGAAGCAGAGAAGCATTTAGAGAACTGACTCTCAGTCTTTTGATAATCGAGTTTTTCATCGCAAGATCGACTGAAAATGTCCATCGTTTCAAAAATATACACGTGCAAAAATAATTAAATAAGTTAGAAACTGGACCCTTGGACAATGTACCACACCAGCGTTTTATCCTACAATACCAAAACAGAATTTTTGCACACAACGCGCATTTCTCTAACCATATTAGCCTCATCAGGAGATGATTAAAACTAAAGTTATATCCTACCTAACTCTATTTTATACTAACTGTTTGCCTAATTAAGCGAAACCAAAAGAACCAATCTTTGGATCCTACTAGCCGCGCTCGATTGACCAATACAAGGAACTATTATTATACTCTATTTAATTATCCCCTATTAGATATATTATGGATTAATTTTACAATTTCAATTCTTCCATGCATCCAATTTTATAAATTCTAACTTTATCCGATACTTCAGACCACTTAATAATTATTTACCGTTAAACTGAATTCCCGGTGACTCAAAATTTTGTTACGCAGTTCGAACTCTTGTGTTTAGTACTTACCAAAATTTCTTTATACTCACCTTCCGGAAACTTAATTTACTCATTTCATGTTTTTTTTTCAGTACCTCGTTTTTTGTCTCAGTTACTTTAAGACATATAAGTAATATAATTGTATACTTCCCATCCTCTCCTCGGTCTCCTAAATTCATTTTGTTTCGACAATAAGGAATTTTAATATAACTTGCGGGTATTACTTTTCACCTGAAAGATTTTCTGCCAGTTTCAGGCAAAATGTGCTCATGCTCTCTAAATGCCATCTAAATTACAATTTTCTCGAACGAAAAGGGGTGAAATCTATTTACTATACTACACGAGACTCGAATTTGTAAAATGTGCCATTTCCGATTCAATTGGTTTTATTGCTTTCAGGGATCTCGATCTATCGAGACCAATTGCCTTATTTCATTCGTAGCTTTAATGAACAGATAAATAATTATATGATGCCATTACATCGCTATCAGAGGAACATTCATTTTAGTTTATTGTGATAAGGGCGGTAATTGTTGGTCTCCCTTTCATTGGTATTAGAAAATAGGAGTTCAAATATTTTCAATTTTGGTCGAGCAACTTTATTAAAGAAAATAGTACATATACTAGCTAAGAATTTGCCAACAAAATTTCCTTAAAAATTCTATCTGTGGACTATGAACACAAACATTTTTCTGGATTTTTGATAATAATGTTACGGGTATTATCCTACAAATAAGTATAATAAAAGAATTTGTTTTAAGATAAATGAAACACTTTGTATTCCATGCAAAATTTAATGCAGCTATTTTTTAAAAAAAAATTACTTTACTTTTTCCTTTCAAATATACTATTATTTATTACTTCTTAGGTCATCGTTTATGCTCTAAAATAATTTTATATAACATTGATCACATCTTTTGGCCTCATCTAGCTTAGTGTCAGCCAGTCTGTTGTCCAGACTTACTTTGTAAAGTTAGGTACTACATTTGTATCCAGAATAACTATCTGTATTAATTTAACCTTTAGTTTCAAGATTTAAATTTACCGCTAATTTTGCGGTTCACTTTAGTGATGGGCAAACTGACTCATTTGAATGTTTTGAAACATTTGAATCAAATCACTAAGATGTTTCGAAACACTGATTCGAAACAATGAAACATTTGAAGTAGTAGAATTACGGTAAACCGTATTGCGAACAATGGGATTGGCAGACGCGTTTTAAATAAAAATTGTCTTCCAAAATTATTGTAGTAAGTAGTTGGACTTTTTCATTTTTAGTTTGCCTTAAGGAATAGAAACTAACAATTCAAACAAACAATATTCATTATAATACCAATAAATATTTAAAAAAAAACTAAAAAATAAATATTTTTTTTATTATCAAAGCAAGGGGCTTATTACGTGCCATGTTGGACGTTGATCCATTCATTATCGTTAACATTGAAGAACACAAATTGCATTTTACTTTTCCATCGTTTTTAGAGCTTTGGGAAAAATAGTCCCAAACTACACTTCTTTTATTCGACATTTTATTTTAAAAAAATTACGAATATGTTAATCAAAAAAATAAACGCATCAAAAGCATCGCTGCCAAAGATTAAGAGCGAAAACGAACCGATTTCGTTTTACATTCGCCGCACTACTCATCGGCAACAAACCAACAAACAGCTGAATCTGATTTGTTTTGTTTGGCACAGTGCGACCGGCATGGAGACGGCGGCAAACATCACGGC
>MU184270.1:0-30446 GCA_016904865.1 Pissodes strobi | reverse complement strand
GGTAAAGATATCGGCTTCACTTTCTCTAAAGAAAAAACGCAATGTATCCACTTTTGCCGATTACGAACTCCACATTATGATCCGGTCCTTATGGTTGAAAATAGCTATATACAGTGTACAAATTCTGTTAAGTTGTTGGGCGCTGTTCTTGACTGTAGATTGGACTGGCATGTTCATGTTTCTGCTGTAATTGATAAATGCCGTAAAGCCTTGAACATTATCAAAGTCTTAGCGCATACCAAATGGGGAGCTGAACCACTCAGCCTAATACGGCTTTATCAAACTATAGTGCTTCCTCGATTTGACTACGCCTGCGTTGTGTATTCCTCAGCTAGGAGGAGTCTCCTGAGCAGATTGGACCCTATCCATCACATGGGTATAAGGTACTGCATCGGAGCATTTCCCACAAGCCCAATAGGTAAACTTTACAATGAGTCAGGTCTGGAATCATTGAATGCACGTAGGAAAAGATTATGGCGAACTACGTCTTGGGAGTCCTGGCTCATCCTAATCACCCAAACAGGGACATTGTGTTGCCCAATATGGGTTCATATTCTGATCGACCCACAATTACTAGGCCATTGGGAATTCGATTCCAGGAAATAGTCCGGGACAATGAAGTGCTGCCTTTTCCAAGTGTTTATCCTGAGGGCCCAAGTGAAATCCCACCGTGGCTTCTCAAAGGATTGAACATTAGATTAGACTTGGTGAGCACGAGCAAGGAAAATACGCCTTGCGAAGTGTATTCCCAACAGTTCAGAAGTTTTGCTAAACGAATTCCTCCGGGCTGAGGCCATTTACACTGATGGCTCAAAGACGAACGAAGGAGTTGGATGTGCCATTGCTGTACGGGAGAAATCTTTCACCTGGACTCTGCATGCGTGGTCATCGGTTTTCTATGCCGAACAATACGCAATATGGCAAGCACTGCTGTATGCATACATGAGCCAAACAAAAGAATTTGTAATCGCTACGGACTCGCTCAGTGTTCTGCAGGGCTTGCCTGACTTGTATACCAAGGATCCAGTTACGCAGATTATCCAGTCAGCATTAATAAATTTGATAAATAAAGAATATAAAATAGTATTCATTTGGATTCCCAGTCACATTGGTATAGCAGGTAATGAACTTGTAGATCAGGCTGCCCGATTTGCAGCAACAATTGGCGACCCGGACGTCAATATAATTAAGAGATCAGACCTGAGAACCCAAATAACTAAGACACTGGTTCCAGAGCATACCTACAGTTACTGTAACTTACCTCGAGAGGCAATGATCAAGGTCCACCGGCTTCGTATTGGACACACATCACTAACACACAAACATATTCTAAACGGTGAAGCTCAGCCTCGGTGTGATCACTGCAATGAGAGTCTCTCAGTTATCCATATAGTAACTGAATGCCCCCGGTTCCAACAAGAGAGGACAGCATGCAACCTAGAGAGAAATTTTGAAGACAACCTTAGAGGACCATCAACTCTGAGAAATACTTTAAAATTTTTGAAGCTGATAAATATTTATAATAAACTATGACACTTACCTGTATGATTCGGCGATTCCAAAACTGTAACAATTTTTCTGTATGAATCTGTGATTATTTGGATGCTGGGTGTGTGTATATTTGATTTTTTTCCCTCTCCTCATTGGTCTTCTGTTTGTATTTTATTAATGTATATTATATATGTAAAAGGCTATATTGCCTCCGTATGTCAGGCACCAATGACCCTAGCAGTCGACGTGCCTATACCTTAAAAAAAAAAAAAAAAAAAAAAAAATAATAATAATAATAATAATAATAATAATAATAATAATAATAATAAAGTGATGTAGAAATTAATCACAGCTTCTTTGGACAAGCTTTATTAGATGTCTAAATCGAGATGCCACCGATTCGACATTAGGTTTGTGTCATCCTAAAAGGCACCCAGTACTGGGTAATTTACAAACTATGTCTGCACGAATTAAAAAGAAAACATGAATCATGACATGTTTATGGCCTTTTATGGTACCCTCTCTTTGTTCAGTTAAAGTACTATTATTAAAATTATTTCGAACAAAGCTTTTAAAAACGTTACATCAAGCCGCAAGCTGGATTAGAGTTGGGAAATGTATTTCTCCTTTTTGTTGTCGATGCGACGTTCTAAACCAATTACGAGTTTCGCAGGGTTTCATATTTAATTCGGGGCCGATGATAATCTATGAATATATAGCGGAATACTATATTGTATATTACGAGTATAATGAAAGTTGTTGGTCGTCATACTAGTTTCGAACTGGGCTTCAGTTAATTTAGTTTGGAAAATATATCCCAGTTTACCTTTCGTATCATTTCGAGAAAGGACTGCTTTAGACATTTTCGTTTGAAATATTTTCGATAAATAAATTTGCAAATCCAATATGCAGGGATGTATTGTATAACTTGTTGTGAGCTAAGGTAGCTTACGATATCAAAACCGCTGTCAAGTGATTATAATAGTGTTTTCTCATTTTTTTAATTTGGCCAATACAATAATACCACTGTCAAATCCCTACTTGTGAAGGAAACAAATATTCTTGATGTAATCAAGAATATTTGTTTGGATTGGATTGGATTCACAATCAGTATTTAATTGTATCCATAGTTAAAAACTAACACTTACAAACACACCGACTACAGGATCTAATGGTAGGAACCTGTCATACTGATTCATTCTCAAGAAAACTTTGCATTTACAACAATGATAGTGCTTGCTTCGCATTGACAGCATTGACAATGATATTTTTTGCTTATTATTTATTTATTTACGGGATCAAACCCGTTTGTTTACAGAGTATTCTATATATGAAAATACAAATCTTAGTAATATTTAAAAAATCTAATTTACAAAATAAAACTGCGGAAAAGCAAAAATAGTGCGCAATAAGTGCAGCAATAACATTATATATAAATTGAATTTTCTATAACATAATCGAAATCAAAATACGATGCTAAATAACTGATCGGTAAACTCGAACAATGAGGTAGCCAAAAAGTCGATATTGATGGTTGGCAAGAAGCATTATTCGTGATAAGCAAGAAAGCTTACCGCATACGTCCAATAGTACTGACTGTGGTACTGATGTGACAAGCATAGTATGGAGACCAGACTGACGAACAGCATTCACGAAGAGGACGGACAATAGTATTATATAAAATCTTAATGGTACCTATGTTAGTAAATTGTTCTCTTGTTCGTTTAATGTAGCTTAATATTTTCAGCGATTTGTTGGTTATGTTAAGAATACGAGAAATGTAATTTGAACTTTTATCAAGAATGATCCCCAAGTCACGAACAGAATCAACACTTTCAAGTTTAGTGTGACTAAAGTGATAGTCAAAAAGAATAGGAGTCTTAGTACGATGAAATCGGATAATATGACATTTTCTAATGTTTAATTCAAGAACATTTTCATTGCATCATTTCGCAAGCTGGTTAAGCTGTTCTTCGAGGTAAGGAGCATTTTTAGAAGAATATATTTTCCGGAAAAATTGCCATGATCTGCAAAAATTAATCCATGCTCAGTACCGCTTTTTCCTTTAATATTGTTAATGGAAAGTAGAAATAAGGGAGGTCCAAGGTGAGAACCTTGAGGGGCACCTGGACTTACATATATTGCACGTAAAATAAAGTTATTAACTCTGACAAGTTGTGACCTTTCTGTAAGATAACTAAAAAGCCATGTAGCAACACTCCAGAAACTTCATTTTTTTTTTCAAGTATTGACAGTAGTATCCCTTGGCCACCCCTCCTCCACTGCATTTTCAACATTTTATATATAAAAGAAGATTATGTTCAGCAGATTTACCTTTTTGGAAGCCATATTGATCATCTGTAATATCGGAATGTAACATATAATTTAGCCTTCAAAAATTTTAGGAATCGAACTAATAATAGAGGTAGGCGATATTGTCATCTGGTCCTGTGCCCCTATGAATATCCAACTTATTTAATTTATCGAAAACTTCACAAACGGATAGTGGGACAAATTGGAGAGTTTTATTTGAATAGTCGAGAGAGTTTGAGGTGGTACCAGAGGAGTTAATGTCTGAGTCAGAGTAGACGGAGGCAAAATAAAAGGCAAAGAGATCAGCTGATTCAGGATCGTTTGTGCTTGAGGCATTGCCAATTGTGACTTCTGTGAGTATTTCATGTAGGTTTTTCCTTGAATTTACGTGGTTCCAAAAGGATTTTATATTAGTATTTAAGGAGTTTTCGGTTAAATTTATTAAATTGCTATGACAATCTCTAACTAAACGCTTACAAAGAGATCTTAATCTCTTTAAACTTTTTGTCACAGTTTTATTTTCAATTACGACACTTACGGTTTAGTAATTTAATTATTTTTTATTGCTTTGGCTTAGAGTAAATTTAAAATTTCCTTCTAACTCTTACGGTAATTGAAGTAGGCATGAGATTTGTCATTATTTATTTAATTTTAAAGATTAGATCCTATAAAACTGGAGTATTGTTATTTTTTCTTAATTAGGGGAGAAAAGTGTTTAATAAATGGAAACAATTATTAATATTAACCAATTGATCTACATTGTTTATTTTTACAGAAAGTTGTTTTTATAGATATCGAGTACTGAATAGCATAGACTACTAAGCAAATATCACTTCGTCCTATGTTTGAACTTGAACTTGGAAAATGTTATGTAAACATTCACAGACAAATTATCAGTAACACGAACGACCAACACCAGTGATTATGAACTTTAAACGCGCACTGCTTAGCAAATTTTATTATAGAAATACTCAAGTGAACCATCAATTCGACAGACTTTATTTCCCGCAGAATCCCACTAAACCAATTCGCTATGTGCGTGGTGTTCGGGGGATTCTAACCTGCAGCCTAATTTCCTAGCTAAAACTGTGCTTCGGAGCCACGTGCGTGGATTTTGTGTTATCCACCTTAATAAGAAAAGTCGAATCTATGATAAATTTGTCAAAGTTATAAGAAAGATAATTTCGCGGTTGCGCCGATATTTAAGCTAGAGGAGAAGAGGCCGCTCTTGATATTTAAATTACATTAAATTACGAAAGTAAGCAAATATCAAGTGGCGTAATTTTATTAATATTTGACCTCTGGGCTTAAACTTTTCGGAGTGCCGCCGCGCCACCTCCGGGATATTCACAGGTGTATATTCACTTACGGGTGCTTCGTCGCTCTGGTTTGAAGTGGCTGTTTTTAAATTAGTTAATACCCGTAGTTTTATGGCGTGTACTATTTTACTTTATTTTATGTCGTTTTGTTGTTGACTTTTGTGCACAACACATTTAAATTCTAATATGTATGGTAAGGTTAATACGAGAAGTTAGTTAATTCGCGAGTTAGCCGGCCAAAACGCGAATTAGCCAGATACCAGAGATAAGACCCGAAAGTGTGTTAATTTCGCGTATTATCCATCGTAAACAACCTAGCGAAATTAACCCAAACTAACCCTTGGGTTAGTTTGGGTTAATTTTGTTAGTTTGTTTACGCTAGATAGTACGTGAAAATAACACACATTAGAGTTTTATCCTTGCCATCTGGCTAATTTGCGTTCTAGCCTGCTGACTAACTTCTCGTATTAACGGTAACATATAGACTGCAAATGGTTCTTAATAGGGCCCCGATCGTTTTTAGTTGCCACGTTTATCGGCCGAATGTTTGCAGTACGCACTCCCTTCGAGGGGTGAATGCCAACACCAGAATTATAAAAAGGGTATGTGAGTCGAGTGGTAGGTACCTTGTTTAAAGATATTTTGATCCTCTTTACAATCTTTTTTCAATTGGTCGACGTTTGGGAGATAATTGGTTTCAAAATTACTGCGGACCGATTTGGCCAGTGACAATGAAACAAAGCTTGGATTTGTAACAGTTAACGTTTGAAAAAAAATCGCTGACCTGTTGATTTTTACTTCCAGGGGGAAATCTTTTGTGCATATTTTCAACTTTGTCACTTTCACCGTCTCGATAAGGTGATAGTTTAAGAGCCAGTGGCCGGCAGACTATAAGTATTATACCAAAGTCATAATTTGGTCTAGTGAACCTCTCTTACCTACTATACATGAGATCGGGACTAACTAGATACTGATATACTAATAATAATGCTTGGTAATATGGATCATTTGAAAACTGCTTCTTCTCATATTTGGATGCTTACTGGAACAGGGAATAATGAAAAATTTATTGATGTCACAAAAATCCATGAGCAGCTTGGGGAATTACTAGCCAAAAGCTTGATTGGTTTTCATGCTTTCACCGGGTATGATTTCAATCCTGCTTTTTTTTAACAAACTTTATTAAAAAAAAATTGAATTTCAACAAGCTTTGGCAGCTCTAAGTGGCGTTAATTTAAGAGACGATCTGTTACACGAGCTGTTCAACATTATTCAAAAACTTACTTGCCAAATGTACAATGCAAACAAATCCAAGGACGTGGATGACGGAAGGTTCCACCTTTTTGCCAGTAGCTACAAAGCTACAGACGTAAATGAAAACTTTCATAAAAAAGTACGCAATTTCGATGCAAGTTCTGTACCACCGTGTAAGAGTGAACTGTTCCAGCAATTTTTAAGGGCACATTACATTTCCAGCATTTGGAAAAATGCTTTTCAGAAAATTCCCACTACGTTGAGCCCGCTGGAACATGGTTGGATAGAGCAAAAAAGCTTATTTGTTTTTAAATGGTTCGAAGGAGATCAACTTCCATGTTTTGTCAGCGATTTGCTTGAGGATCGTTGAGGTAATTTATTACATAAATTCCACTATAAATATGCTTGACTCAATTTAGAAATTTGAATTCTATTTTTACAGAAACCGATTCAGTACATGATGAAATCCCATCCCAAGACGATGAAAATTATTCCGAAGATGAAAATGATCAACTTCCATGTTTTGTCAGCGATTTGCTGGAGGATCGTCCAGGTAATTTATGAGTAAATTCTACTTTAAATATGCTTGGCTCAATTTACAGATTTCAATTCTATTTTTACAGAAACCGATTCAGTAGATGATGAAAATGATTCCTAAGACGAAAATGATTGCGAAGATGATAATAATTAGTTTTAAGTTACGTCAAAATAATTAGATATTATTATTTTGATTTATCAAATTTATATTTTGCCTTAATCGAATGGAAAACACAAATTAAAATTTCAATTATTTTCTTTATACTTTGGTAATTATTATTGTTCATAAATGTGCCCATTCTTCTTATTATCCAACTTACGTCAGTAAATATGTTTGTTCCTATAATTATATCAGCTTCTATATGCATAGTAGTATATTCAATTGTATGCATATTAATAAAGTTAAGTGTGAGTACTATACATACGTATGCTCGAGCTGTAGGTAAGGTTTTGCTGTCTGCCGGGATGTTATAACCGGAGAAAACGTCTGCCGCAATAAATATAGGCTTATAATTCTATCATAAATAACATATTAAAATTTCAGATTTGTTAAAATACTTTTGAAATTTAATTTTTTTTGCCATTTTCAGAAGTGTCTGCCATGATCTCACAACCGTCATAGTCGTCTGCCATTGTTATTTTTCATTAATAATAATAGTATATATTAAAGTATCCAAATGGCAGCTTTGCTGATATACTTTCGAAGTTGGTCTGGTTTTTACACCTGTCACACCTTAATGACTCCATACCTACCGCCGTCGAGCTTAGTTAGTCCCGATCTCATGTATAATAGGTAAGAGAGATTCACTGGACCAAATTATTACTTTGGTAAAATACTTATAGTCTGCCGGCCACTGGCTCTTAAACTATGAGATCCAACCTTTAAATCTGAAATGGGATTAGAGGTTAAGCGATACCTCATTTCAAGGATAATCAATTTCTCTTTTAAACGCTTCCCATGTTTTTAAATTTAATATGGTAAATATCGAGAAAAGACGTTTCAGACTTAATAAGAAGTCAATATCAATTAGGTTTTATCAACTTTTAACCGAAATTGTTTTTATGACATTACTTTTGGAAAAAAAGTAATATTTTTAAAGTTTTAAGTTTTTGATATTGCAAAGAGGGAATAATGAAAAAAAACATTCAGAATTTGTCTGCTATTTTACTTATCAACTTTAACAATTGTTCAAAATGTTGGCCTTTTGCTTCCATACGGTAATAAAGGTTCAAAGCGGTTTCAGACGATCTAAAGTATTTCAGGTGTATTGTTCCAACATTTATCTGTTGTTGTAAATCATTTAGAGATGCTGGTTGAGTTTTGTAAATATTAGTTTTTTTTTAATGGCAGTGGCACACACCAAAGGGAGATCCTATGGCGCTCGACGAGCGGTATGTGTGCGAAGATGTTGATTGACACGGTTCTTGAATATTTGTAGGTTGTAATTAGTGGGAAACAGATGTCCTGGAAGTGAGTTCCTCAGTGATGCAGTGCGCCAGACAAAGGAGTTCTGGTAAAGCGATGTTCTAGGTGTTTCTAGTTGTACGACGAACTGGTGCGCTCCTGCCGTCTGTTGAGACTGTCTGACAGGAGTTGCCAGGGGCGGGATTATGTGGGCCAAATCCTGGGAACATCTGCGGTGAATGTATCTGTAAAATAGAGACATCTCGGCCACATGTCTGCAATGTTCCAGACTATCCAGATTCCGGGTCAACTCCGGATCGCCGACGAGACGCACAGCCCTCTTCTGATTGGAATCCACAAGCTTTAGTGTATGCTTTGGTGCGGCACCCCAAATATGTGAGCAATATTCTAAGCACGGTCTTATTTGCGCTTTGTACAGCAAGAGCAACTGCTGCGGTGTATAGAGCTTTTTGTTGCGAAACAGCGCACCAAGCCTCTAGAAGGCTGATTTTGCGACGTTAGCAACATGGTCATGCCATGACATATTGCTGTTGACCGAGCCACCCAGCAGCCCGATTGACGAGGATGAAGGAATGGTCGATCCTGTCATAATGATGTCAGGGCCCGCTGTATTGGCCCTCTTAGTAAACGTTGCTGCGTGGGTCTTTGCTGCATTGAACTGGACCAAATTTCGGTCGCCCCAAGTTCGAACTTTCTCCAGATCTTGACTAATTGCTGTAATCTGCTCCTGTCTGTCTCAGTCGCTGGTAAGGGTTTTTCTGATCTAAAGTGTGAGACAAGGGTACTGTCATCTGCAAAACTGTAAACAGGATTGATTATTCGTTTCGATTAGCAGGTCATTAATATAGATGAGGAACAGAGTTGGTGAAAGTATTGCGCCCTGAGGCACGCCCGCGTTGATGGTGAATGTGTCCGAGATGTGTCCATCGACTGCAATGTATTGGGATCGGTTCTTAAGGAAACTGGTCAGCCAGCTGCAGAGAGAGGCGGGCAGTCCCAAGGACGGCAGTTTGTTGAGCAGTCCGTCATGCCAAACTCTGTCGAATGCCTTTGAAATATCCAACGCAATCGCTCGAGACTCTCCGTATTTTTCAATTGCCCTACTCCATATATGAGTGACATGGCAAACATATCTCCTGTCGATCTCTCTTTGCGAAAGCCGTATTGATTATCGCTGATTATTCTGTTACTCTCGAGGTAGTTGTGTAATTACTGGTTGACTACACGTTCCATGACTTTGGAGATTATTGGAAGCAAGGCAATTGAGCGATAGTTTGAGGGCCTGGTTTTCTTGCCTTTTTTGGAACAGGTTGCACTCGAGCGACTTTCCAAGAGGAAGGGTAAATCCCTTTTCTGTAAGAAAGAGAAAAAAGCCTGGAAAAACGGGTGTTAGTTCGTTGGCGCAGTTCTTTAGCACGATGGCAGGTATTCTGTCCGGTCCTGATGCCTTTTGCGTATCTAGTTCTTATATATTTTGCGAATATCACGGTGAGAAAACTTGACTGCTGCAATGGTAGTGTTGATGTTCGGTATAGTGGGGAGAGTCTTGCCTTGAGGCACGTCTAAGGCAGAGTGCGATGAAAACATTTTGGCGAGCATGTTCTCTTTTTCCTTGGCTGAAGTCGCCGTGATGCCACGTTCGTCCGTCAAAGGTGGGAGAGACGTTTTTGTAAAGTTGTTACTTACTGCCTTTGCTACCGACCAGAAATTCCTGGAACCACTGGGACTTTGCAAAAGTTTATTCCTGATCCTTTGATTGTGTCTGTCCTTAGTTTCGTCGATCACACGCTTGCACTCGTTTCTCGCTTCGATAAAATAATTGCGATTTTCAGCGGTCTGATTTTGCTGCCAGTACTTATAGGCTTGTTGTTTTCTTCCCACAGCTCTTTCGCATCTTCTGTCGAACCAGGGCTTTCCTTTTGATGGTAACTTGATGGAATTTGGGATGTATGCTTCCACTCCTGAGAAGATTACTTGCATGATCTCTTCGCAGCAGTCTGACGGGTCGTCAGTGGCAAAGCAGACGTTGAGCCAAGGAAAATCTAGGTAGAACTGCCTTAGATCGTCCCAGTTTGCAGAATTATAATGCGAGATTTTGCGAGGCAATGGTTGATCCTTCTGTATGGGTGGCAATTCACAAACAGTCGTAATATGTTTGTGGTCGGAGTAACTGTAACCTTGTACTGATCAGGATTGGTGGTCAGAAAAAGATCCAGGAGGGCGGCGAATTCGCCCCTCTCTGAGATTCGAGTGTTTAAGTGACCCCACAAATTTAAATCTGGTGACCTTGCGGTCCACTCCACTGATCCTCTTCGGCCTATCCATCTACTAAGAAAAGTTTCACCTAAATACTGACGAACGGCAAGGGTATAGTGAGGAGGAGCCTCATCTTGTTGAAATGTAAACTCATTCTCATTGTAAGCATTCAAGAACGTGTGTCAATGCGGGATCGTCTTGTAAGAATTGCAAGTTATTTATTCAAGATATCCTGGTTGAAAAAAGACCAAAAACGCAGTCGCCATAAACTTTAGTCCACATGTTTAGCTTCTAACGATCTTGAGTGTGAACTTCATGAAATACGTATGGGTTTTCGTCAAAGCAACACCAACAGTTATGATGATATAATAATAATAATAGTCTCGTTCAGAAAAACGAACGCTCATCTGAAAAACAAATGTTGAACAACAAATTCAGGTTTTTTATTATCCGCTCACTAATTAACTCGGAAAATTGCAAACGGCTATCAAAGTCATCTTCATTTAATTCATACAGAGGATTAATTTTTATGGCCAGGATTTATGGGCTTTTAAAATTCTTTGAATGCTTGTACGCCTCCTGACAGAAACTGTAGATAATTGCCTGATGGTACTTAACGTTCGATCCATATTGAAGTGGCCCAAAACGGCAACTCCCATTGCATCAATCTGGCTACAAGTTCAATAACGTATTTTCGGTTAATCTGCTTGTCCGGATGTTGGTCATTAAACTGTGCTGTAATGTTAGCGCACCTAAAGTATCATGATACATTTCAATTATAGATACTCTTTCCGCAGCTAAGTAAACCATTTCGATCAAAATGATAAGCCGAAATAGTACTGGTCAAAATACTAAATGTATATAAGTGGAATTTTTCATCACTTTGACTTTTAGCGAAAGATAAAAAACTGCGATATTTTTTTTATTACAAGTATCGAGTTCTGTAGTAGAAAAAGTAATGAATTGTAAACAAGCAAGTAGGCTGCTTTAAGTCAATCTTGGATAAAAATGGTGTGAGTTACACTACGAAATATTTATCTGAAGAGTTAAAAAAAAGCCTTACTTTCGTTTATTGCCAGTTTTTTTAACACGTTTTCTTGGAAACTACTGCATCAAATTCAAAAAGCTAGTTAGCGTTGAAAAGCAAAATCGATTTTTTTGAGATAAGGCCTCAAGTGACCCCTAATCCCCTTTAAGCTTTAATGGTTAGCTCTCAGCCCGCCGAGGGGGTGGAAGTGTCAAGGTAGAAAATATTAGCTGAATATTTCCCCATCGAAATAGAAATCGGCTGATCTGGGCGATTTTCTTTCAAACGTTAACTATTACAAATCGGCCTTGTTTCGTTTTGATTGCCCCAATCGAGCCATGGTAACTTCGAAAGCAAAATCTCCCAAATGAATTGACCAATTTAAGAAAAAAGAAAAGGTTTGTAAAGAAAATCAAAATACCTTTAAAACAAGGTACAACTTGACCCCTTTCTCTATTTAAATAATGACATTTAATGGACGAAATTTGGCCCTAGGGCGCCTACTAAAAAAATTCCAATTGTGCGAAAAAATGTCGTCCCAGGATTTTTCAGAAAAATTACTTTAAATATTCGAAAAGGCATCCATTTTGCTTTCATTGGTCAACCCTGTATATTGGGATTGCTATGCTTAACTCTATGGCAAACCGAAACCCATGATTTATATACAAGAGATTAACAAATTGATTCCTCACCATTTTTATAAGGGTTTGAAGTAATATCATGAATTACTTGATGGTGTTAAAGATTGTGATAATCTTACAAAATTATAGTCACTATTATCGATTTCTTGGTAATTTTACCAAGAAGGTAACTGTCATAAAAAAATTCATCAAACAGTGGTATCTCTGGTAATTATACATTTAATGGACAATATCCATCTTAAAACCGTAATTATTAGTCTCGTGGTAACTTTAGCAGCTGTATAATAATTATTATAGATACGATTGTTTTATTAACAATGTCTTCTGTAAAAATTAAGTTCTGGGTAAAGTTAACAGGCGACCTTAAAAGACAGGTGTTAGCTATATTAAACAGACCGTTAAAAATGGGAATTTATATCCATATGCTTTCCTATAATTGTGAATGTAGAATTATATATCCTTTTGTGCTGCAACTTAGAATATTGTACTCTGTAATATTTTGCTAGCCAAATACTGAAATAAAATTAATATTACATATTATTGTTATTATTAATAATAGATATTATATTACGTCACGTTAAGTGCATGTTGTCTTACAAAATAATTTTACTTTCTGAATGTTCTTCTTTGGATTTATGTTGGTTTTTAGTATGTTGCCAATTTATTTTTACTTTATTAAACCAAGCATCCAAGTAAATAAGCTATTTTTTATTTAATAAATGTGTAACCCAACTAAACTAATTGAGGCTTACAATATGAAAAATGTCTTTTTTTTTTCTGCAGTTTTTAAAATACCCGGGCACATTTAATGTCCTATTGACAAATACCAATAATTTCATGTGTTGCGAAAATTTACAAGAATTTGTTTTCATTTTTACAAATATACACATATGCACATTTCTGGACAAATAAAATTTTATAAAACTTGTGAGTATTTGTTAACTACCTTGTACAGAGGTCCGACCATAAACTTATTACAACGGTTGTTTAACTGCCACTCCTACAGAAAGATCAGCCATTGTAGACAAACCAACACGGATCTCAGAGAGGGGTAAATTTGCCGCCCTACAGGATCGACCTTTTTCTTACCGCAAATCCTGACCACTAGAGAATTACAGTTGGTCGGCCATCAGATACCTCTGGCCACAAACCTATTACAACAGTATGTAAGCTGCAACTTCTACAGAAAGATACGCCCCTGCCTCGTAAAATCTGGCATTACAATCTTGCAAACTGGGACGATCTAAATGAGTTCTACCTAGATTTTCCAACGAACTAACACCCATTTTTTCTAGACTTGTTCTTTGTCTTACCGAAAAGGGATTTACCTATTTTTCTGGAAAGTAGCTCGAGTGCAACCTATTCCAAAAAAGGCAAGAAAACCACACCCTCAAACTATCGCCCAATTGCCTTGCATCCAATAATCTCCAATTTCATGGAATGTGCATTCCATCTGCAACTACTCAAGTACCTCGAGACCAACAGATTAATTAACGATAACCAATACGGCTTTCGCAAAGAGAGGTCGATAGTAGATATATTGGCTTATGTCACTCGTATATGAAGCAAGGCAATTGAGAACTACGGAGAATTTCGAGAGATTGCGTTGGATATTTTGAAGGCGTTCGACAGAGTTTGGCATGACAGATTGCTCAACAAACTGCCGTCCTTCGGACTACCAGCCTCTCTGCAACTGGCTTGCCAGCTTTCTTAATAACCGATCTCTCCACGTTGCAGTTGATGGACACACCTCCGACACATTTAGCATTAACGCGGGAGTGCCTCAGGGCACAGTACTTTTACCAACTCTGTTCTTTATCTATATTAATGACCTGCTGACCGAAACCTATAATCATGTTTACCGTTTTGCAGATGACAGTACCCTGTATTTAGGCTAGAAAAGACTTTACCAGCAACTGAGACTTATCACACAGACTTAGACATGAGCACACTTCAGCAATTAATCAAGTTTTGGAGAAAGTTCCAACTTGGGGCGACAGAAATTTGGTCCAGTTCAATGCAGTAAAAATCCAAGCCGCCACGTTAACCAAGAAAGCCAAGAAGGCATCATTATTGCAGGATCGACCATTCCTTCATCCTCGCAAACTGGACTACTGTGTGTCTCGGTTAACAGCAATATGTTCTGGAATTACCACGTTTCTAATATTGCAAAATCAGCCTGGTAGAAGCTTGGTGCCCTATTGTGCAACAAAAAACAGTTTACGCCGCAGTAGCTTCTCTTGCTATACAAAGCGCAAATAAGACCGTGCTTAGACAATTGCCCACACATCTGGGGTATCGGACCAAAGCACATCCTACAGATGATGAATTCCACTCATAAGAGAGCTATGCGTCTAGGTGGCCCAGAGCTGACCTGGGATGTAGATAGTCCACAACACCGCAGACATGTGGGTTATACAGATATTTTCACGGCAGGTGTTCCTAGGATTTGGCCGGCCTCATGCCGCCCCTAGCAACGCCTGTCAGATAGTCGTGACATGCGGCAAGTCCCCACCTGTTCGTTGAACAACTGGAAACACCTCGAACGTCACTTTACAATGACTCCTTTGACTGGCGCACTGCATCGTTATGGAACTCACTCACAGGACTACTGTTTCCACCAAATTACAGCCTACAGCTGTTCAAGGACCGTGTCAAATAACATACCCGCACACACACCGCCCGTCGAGCGCCATAGGATCTCCCTTTAGTGTGTGTATGTGTGTGATGGCCATAAAAAAATATCCAAAATATTAAATTAATATAAGATTGAAAACACCCAGTAGCCTAGTCGATAGGGCTTGAAATGTGCCCTGAAAATCTCGCTATTTTTTGGTAATGCGTAGAAAATATCTAACCTAAAAATCTTTCGTATGTGTTTCTAGACAACAGCAGTTTATAATATTTTTATCGGCTCAAAAATGTATATCACTTTGAGAAGCAGAGTTTCATTATTGAGAACCGGCTCGAAGAACCAATCATCTACTAAGAGGGGAGTTGACGATATATTTTAGTGATAAAAAAAATAATTGACGGGGCTCCCGTGCATAATGTCGAAATAAATAAAGAGCCTACCTGTTGGATACTGGTTTAGATATTTTAGTTTCGCGTGCATCCTATCCTATAGTTAGTTATCTTTAAGATTCCTTGAGCTACCGTTCATTTGAAGTGGATGCTTAGATGTTCGCAACTCTTCTCTGCCTTAATGCGATAAATGATTGACTTCTGAGGTGAAACTTTCGATGCGAAAATTAATAGTATAATAAATAATTTCAGTGTACAGGGTTATCCAACGAGGACTAGACAAGGCGATTTTTTTACTTTCCCTGTACTTTTATAAAAAAAAAAACGGAGATAGCCATCTTATGTAATTTTCTCCCGCGAATTCGGATATGCTCAACAAAAAACAATTCAACATCAAATAAAATTGCTAGGGGTCACTTTGATATATTTTTTTTTTAAATGGAATGTAATTATATTACTACGTTTTTGGACTCTTTAGAAAAATCTAAACACATTTTGTGCATAATATCCTATACCTATCTTTAGCTGTTTACCAAATATTGACAGTTGAAAGTCGGGCATTTTGACACTTTGACAAGCTCTAAAATCTAAACCACACGAGATCAAAGAAAACGGTTTGCTCATTCCTATCTTGGGTTTCAAAAGCTATCGAATGATAGTAACTTTGAATTTAACCGGAGGTTTAAAAGTTCCGGTTAATTTTCTCCGCAGGTTAAATTCGAAGATACTGTCATTCGATAGTTTATAAAAACTTTATATAGGAATGTGCAAACCGTTTTCTTTGATCTTGTACGGTTTAGATTTTAGAGCCTGTCAAAGTGTCAAAATACCCGACTTTCAATGTCAATATTTGGTAAACAGCTAAAGATAGGTATAGGATATTATACACAAAATGTGTTTAGATTTTTCTAGAGAGTCCAAAAATGTAGTAATATAGAGGGTGTTCCATTTAAAAAAATATCAAAGTGACCCCTAGCACTTTTATTTGATGTTCAATTGTTTGTTGCTAAACATATCCGAATTCGCAGGAGAAAATTACATAAGAAGGCTATTTCAGTTTTTTTCATAAGAGTACAGGGATAGTCAAAAAATCGCTCCTCGTTGGATAACGTTGTACGTAGAGTATAGTAAATATTGCTTATGCAGGGTAAGAATTAAACCATTGAATGGATTTTAAATGGAATTTATATTTTGAGTAGTTGAGATAATAATCACTGAAAATGTGTTAAATATGTTTGTAATTTCAATTTCTTTTTAAGCCGAGTGTAGGAAAAATTTGCCATTAAGGACTTTTAGCAGGTTTCTACAAAATGCATTAATTTTAATTTTCCGTATATTGCAGAAATCAGGTGTACAATAATTGTTAATACCTCTATTCCACTAACTTCTCAAGGTTTTATAAAAATTGTAAAAAGTTCAAAACACATGTATATTTCCTCTTTATTGTTATACATTTTATGCTATAAACGCGAGGTCTATATAAATAGCAGGCGAAATACACATTCATTACACAGCCATTTACGGCCACTTTACTAGGAAGCAGGAAATATTTGCGAATGACGGTAAAAGTTCATATTCTTTTTAAACATTTTAAGCTAAACTAAGCGAAAATAGTCGTAAAGTGTAATATTAGATGGAGAAAAATAAAAGGCAAATAAACTCAATTTAGAATAAAAATGAAGAATCTCGCTCGAGTGTAAATATTACAGAATACAGAGAATTAAACCCTTAAGTTGTAAAATATAAACTAATATAAATAAAACTTTAATGTTGATTAGTCGAAACAATGACTACTATTTGGAAAAGTTTCTTATTATATTCCTGCAGATAAATACGGAAAAAATTAAAAATATTTTGTAACTAAAAAGCCAATTGGAAGGAGAGGAGAGTTTTGCAATGAAAACAAGTTTTCATATCACTGCAATTATTTAAATTTTTGGTGCATTCCACTAAACACATTCGCAAATTTCTTATTTACCCTGGCGCAATTTTAAATCGATCATTAAAAATTTTTTCAAAAACTTGCAACACATATATTTTCTCTTTATTTTTCTTCAGTTTCTTTCCCTTAATGCGAACGCCATTATGAATATACCTCATGCGACCCAAAATCCAGCGCGGGAAATTTGTACATACATTAAGGAGCAATTTACAACCACTTTTCTAGGAAACAGGAAACATTTACGAAAGAGCGTAAAAATTCATACCCTTTTTGAAGCTAGACTAAATGAAAACAGTAGTAAAATATAATGTTGGGACAGCATTTCGATGGAGAAAAATAGAGGCAAATAAAGAAATGCTATCCGAATATCTCAATTCTAAATAAAATAATTCAAATAAATTGAGAAAATGCATCAGAAAGATCAAGCATCGCATCAAAAGAAAAATCTAACTTCTGGTTAGGAAAATCTTCCAACCTTGAGATTCTCAGGCTATGTTGTATCCACTGATTGCAAATGTTTAAGAAAATATTTATGTGAAGCCATACAGCATTCAACGAAGCATCGCAGGTCCAATCATTTAGACCTTCAGTCATTCAAAGGGAATCCAATATGAAATAAGTTCTCCCAAAAACGAAAAATAACAAATACGCCGGAAAGGACAGCTTTGTAGTAGAGTTGCTGAAGAACGATGGGAAAATTACCTGGCAGTGATAGAAGAACCGTATAGTACTTGGATGAAAAGTCTGTCAAGAAAGTTTTATTGCGTCAATATCCATATGCGATATGCAGATAATATTGACTTATTAGCAGCAACGGAAAGAATGAGCTGGAGGAACTACATCAAGCATTCTCATATATCTTTTGGAGAAGTGGGAAAAGCTAAGGCTAGATATTCAAAAATACCTTGGAGATTCATTAGGTAAAGAGAGCCAAACCTCAGAAATTGCTAAAAGAATAGGAATCGCCTGGGTGTCCCCAAGTAACAAGAAATCTTTATAAGCTTTACTGAATAAATATATTATGCATATATACTGCCAGCATGCCAGTTCTGATGTATGGTCCGGAGACAATGTCGTTAACGCGCAAATCAGAAAATAAGGTCCAAATTACGCAACGAGCAGTGAAGACGTCGATGCTTGGAATTTGGAATCAGCCCGAGAGGTAATGTGCGAAATGATCAATTTCGGAGAACTCGGATAGGGAACGTAATTATAACAAACCCAAACTAACCTAACAATATTTTTATCGGCTTAAAAAATGCATGTCACCTTGAACAGAGTTCCCCTACGCTTTTTCAGATCCGGCTCGTAGGACCAAATACTTACTAGAAAGAGAGTGGATAGTCTATTTTAGTCATTTTTAAACTGATAAAATCACGGTGCTGATGTGAGTGATTTCTGAATAAAAAAATGGCATATCTTATGGGCGCTAATTTTATCCTCTTTAATTTTGGTTGCATTCATTAAATATATTTTTTCGAAATTTCTCAAGATCCCATCCATTTGAAGTGTACGATTTTAGGCGCATAACTAATTATAATAAATTATTACCTCCTGACTGCTTACGCGTGACGTCATCCAATCTAGTCAAAAGTTATTTACAGGCGTATATTGAAATGTGCAATTGCTTTTAAAATTTCACAGTTAAATAGACATTTTAGATACAAAAATCTCGAAAAAAGATAAAAACTTTTTTTTGTAAATTTAACTTTTTTATATATGTAGTTTGAAACGTAATTGTGCTAATATTACTCTAAGCCCAACTATTATGACGAATAATGTTTTTTACAATTTTTTTATCCAAAAGTAAATTGCAGTTTCCTTATCTTTTTCTGCACAGATAAATAATATTTAAGAGCTTCCGGTTAAAGCACAGCCATTAGACGTGCCTTATTCGATTTTTCTTAGAGGAAAATAAAATTTCAAAGCAAAAACCTTTGAATATCTACTTTATCAAAATAGGTACATGAAAAAATGTCACTATAGGTATAAAGGTGTCATAACAGATAATAGTAATGTCAAATTTGCTAGTGTATTTTTTCCATCCAAAGGACCCCTCAATATGTAAATGGAAATTCAGAGACTCTATAAAAAGATTAAGTATTTTCAATTTATTTATTTCTTTCAATATTTTCAATAGAATTAATGTAGTACAATTGTGTTAAACATTAGCCTGTAACTGTTGATAATCACATTACCGCTTATTTTTTAAAGCACTTAGGTATGGGATAACCATATGTGCTCTTTATGTTCTATGACTCTTTAGTACCCACATACATGCCTAATATAACATACAGATCGTTCAATTTAAAAATGCACGTAAACGCACCGACTAGAGTAACAAATCACTCTCTCTCGATTTTGGATTATGTATGCTCGAATATTGATAATATCTCTATCACTGTAATGAATGCAGGTCTCTCTGACATTGTGGGGCACCTTTTAACTTAAAAAAGAACAGGAAGGATATTAAAAGGGGTAGAATTCTTAGTACTTCTAACTTCAACAAATTTCAACAAAAATGTAGTGTGACTGACTGGTTCAGTGTTTCTCTTGAGCACTTTCATAATATTCTGATGAAAATATTTAATCACTGCTTTCCCATGAGACAAATCAAACAAAAGTCTCGCAAACCTTGGATTACTAAGGGTATACAAACATCTGCAAAAAACCTTAGAGCCTTACATTTTATTCGTAAATATTTTAGTACTAATGATTTTTATGTTTCTTATTTTAACAAATACAGAGGCATCTATAGGAAAACTATTGCAATGGCTAAAAAGAACTATTACAACAAAAGAATCTATGAGTCTAAAAATAGACAAAAAGCAAGTTGGAGAATCATTAACGAACTACGAGGCAAGGCAAGTATAGCCAAAACTGTAACAACTATTGAACCAAATGAATTTAATAAATTCTATTGTACTATTGCTAAGGATCTCACCAACAAAATTGGTTCTAGGAGCGATCCTATGGATTCTCTCAACAGTGTTTCAACTTTTACCAGATACTGCAGTACTTGCATTAGTAGATGCAATAAATGATTCCTTTATTAGAGCGGATTTCCCGGATTGTTTGAAGTTATCTATTATTGTTCCTATACCCAAGTCTGATGACTATGAATCACCTTCGAAATTTAGGCCAATATCCTTAATTGTAACACTTTCAAAGATTCTGGAAAGGCTGGTCAAGAAGAGGATGTTATCTTTTTTGAACAGAAACAAAATCTTGAACCTCAATCAATTTGGTTTTCAGGCTGAGAAAAATACTGATGATGCTGTATTTTTGTTTTTGGAGAGGCTCTACTACGAGATTAATGAGGGAGAGAGAGCCGTGGCAATGTTCTGCGACCTGTCAAAAGCTTTTGACTGTGTCAATCACGGTATATTGCTGCAAAAGCTTGCAATCTACGGGTTTCGGGGGATTGCTTTTAGATGGTTTGAATCATACCTCACGAATAGAACTCAGAGAGTAAGGGTAAATGATTCGGAGTCGGAAAATATGAGAGTGGAATGCGGTGTCCCACAGGGATCTGTTTTGGGACCGCTTTTATTTTTAATGTATATTAATAATGTAACCTCAATCGATATTCGCGGCCATTTTGTTTTATTCGCTGATGATACTACCATAGTGTGGCACTCTAAACATATTGAGTCACTCCACCAAATAGTCACAGAAGACATTAATAGAGTAAAGAAATGGTGTAATGCAAACTTTTTATGTTTTAACATTGGCAAAACGACTATTCTGCATTTCAACGGCACTATCGATGACGTCTCAATAGACAATAGTTTAATAGAAAAGAAACCGCATACGAGATTTTTGGGTGTTGATATTGATGATAAATTGTCGTTCAAAGAGCATATACTGAGGTTAAATCGTAGGATCGCAAGTGGTTGCTATGCGCTTAGGGTGGCGTCACGGGAACTAGGTTTTAGTGCAGTGAGGACAATGTATTCTTCACTTATTGAGTCCCATTTAAGATTTGGTATCGCATTTTGGGGAAATGCTTGCCAGTATCTCATTAAGCCCACATTCGTTTTGCAGAAGCGGGCACTGCGGTATTTATGTGGGGCGAAAATTAGAAATTCGTGTAGACCTCTCTTTATTAGCCATAGAATCTTAACTCTAACTTCGTTATTTATATTGGAATCAGTGTGCCTAATTCAGAAAAAGTTCAATGGAGATGACCACTCAAGAAATGTATATAGCACTAGACAGGTAAATAACATTACTTTACCAATTCCACACACAACACAAATACAAAAATCATTATTTTACAACGCAAAGAAAATGTTTAATTATTTACCTAACACCTTAAAGTCTATTCGTTCCCCCAGAGCATTTAGAGTGGCTGTGAAGGATCTCCTACTTCACAGAGCATATTATTCGGTCTCAGAGTATTTTGAGGACAATCTATGATTGGGCTGTCTGATGTATTCTGTATGTTTAATGTTATATGTATATATGGTTTAATTTATCGGACTATAATTTAATGGATATGACAATCCGGCCTCTCCATAATTTCATTTTAGCAATTTAGGTGCTGCTTAGAAGTTTTAGCTAGAACATGTGTTTGTTTTGATGTTGTTGAACAATGTTTTTAACTGCTTTTTGTATTTAGTGTTAAACGTTTTTAAGGTTTAAGGTTTTAGCTTGTATATATCATGACTATTTGAATCTTTTATAGTAAGTTTTTCCTTTTTATATTTTATACTTCGATATTATTAATACTCTAATGCTAATTAGTTGATAGTGAGCTTTGTCAATAGGAATAATTGTATTCTTGGACAATAAAGCATTGATTGATTGATTGATTGATACATATACTATACACATAGTATTTCAATATCGCACAAAGACAATGCATCACAAAACTAGTCCAGATACTATATAGCATAAATGTAATATATTTTTAAAACAATTATTGTAGGAAAGCTTGGGTGTGTTCCAGAAAGTATTTGGTAAAGCTGTACTTGAAACGATTTTTTTGTCTTAGCATTCTTATTTGAAATGGATTTTTATTATCCAATTTTGCGCCAAAATATTTAACAAAATGTTGAGAGCTAATTTAATATTTTGCCTTTCTATAGATGATAGAAAAACAGCCTTTAAACTAAGAGAATACCCATGTTTTAAGAATTTGTATCCTTCTAGTTCATGAAGTTTTTTGACCACTGAAAACGAAGCATATTTTTTTGTCCTGTCCCAAAATCGGGATAAAAAATGCATGCTCAGGTTTAGTTAGCCAGTTGTTAAAATACATTTTGGTAGATGAACAGTATCAAGAAGGTAAAATAATGCCTTTACATCAATATGGGTATCTGTTAATATTCTATTACAAATAGATTTTACTGTGTTAGGATGAGGTAAAATAATACGAGCATTATTAAGCAAATATTATGGGAACGAGGGCTTGTGATAAACACTGCATTATAGCCCTTTTGAGGCATAATTACACTAAATATCACCTATCCAAAAATTAGACGAAACGGACGCAATTTAATACGAATTAAACATAAACTTTCTGCACCAAAGGACTGGCCGGCATAAAATAGTTGCTACGCTTATTGCATGAAACCAACATGTATTTAAGTTCGAAACATATAGCTTAACATATTTAAAAAACGCTTAACAATATAAATTGTATACCTAAATATACAACGATATAAAATATTAGCTACAAGTCTCACGCACAAAATCACAGATATAGTTACGACTTAACAAAAATGCAGGAAAATTAGTCCAGACATTAACGTCAATCGTCAAATTCTCTCCCATTTACGATGTTGCCACATTTCAAAATACCTTGTCGCTACCCTTGTTGCTGGTTTGTCGCCCAAAATTATATTTGTTGTAAAAGTAGAAATTAGAAAACTTTTATAATTTCAAAATCTTGAATAAGTTTTTTCTGTTTATCATTTTCCTACAATTTTTAGTAGCCTTAATCGCCCAACCACATCAAATATGTTTTTATACTGATTACCATATCCTTTATCTCAACTATAAAATATACTGAAAACAAAATAACAATAAATCATTTAAATTTATATGTTTAAAAACTTATATTGTTACGAATTTGCAGAATTTTCTCGTCCTAACCATCAGGATTTGGCTCGGCTTGCTCGGTAGAGTTAGTTTCATACATTATTTGAGATGTAAACCTATTTAAATAGTTGGACTTAAATTTTTAGAGCATTTTTAGAACATTTGATCAGCACAATTGCATTTTAAAGTTTAAGTAGAAGTAAGAAGAGTAGTTAGGAACTCTATTCTCCAAGAAGAAGATGTGCTTCGTTGGTGGAAAACAAGGAATTACTTAATTTATACAAGCCTAGCTCGCCTTGCATAAAATAATCAGGTTATTAGGGTAGTAACGTTTATTTTTTTAAACGTTTTGATTTCGTTATGCTTCACTTTCCGTTTTTTTTTATTTAGTTTCCAGATTTTATATATTTATTTATATTGAATATAACTTAACCAAAGCAAACTGTTACATTAAGCATCCAATGCATATTAGGGTAAGAATAATATTATTTTAATAAATATTTTTATTCTATTTGCTTTAGGGCTTGTAGGTATTCTTGTGATGTAGTATATTTGTGGTTGTGCTAGTAAGCCTCGCTTGAAAGTTTAAATTGCTATTTTTTCCATTCTTTTCAAATATTTGATATTACTATATTAGTGTTTAATTGAAATTCAATATTCAATAAAACAATAAGCGAATCCAAGTCAATATCCACATAAAAAGTATAGGATATATGTAGTTTAATATTCGTTGCTATCCGATATTTAAAGGTTACACATTACTAAAATTTACTTAATAAAAACAAAATATTGTTACGGGTGAAAATTCTCTTATTTATAAAGGTTAATTTTGGGGAGGAATATCGACTTGGTCGACCATCTCTATTGTCTTTTCTCGATAAGTTCGTACCTGTCTAGGGTTTCTGATAGGTGGTATTTTGATTGACATATGAGGATTTTTAGTTGAATGTCAGCTGATAGTGATTGACGTGTTTACAGATTTGTTTCCGATATTTTGGTCCAGTAGGAGGAGAGGAAGCAGAAGAAAAACTGTTGTTATTGATTTTGGAAGGGTTTTGTTTAATCATTAGAGATGAGTGTCCGTATTTTGTACATGAAGTAGACTGGAAGTCGATTAGGACTCCGGAGGAAAGGTCAGTTGCGTGGGAATTAAGTCTTAGCAACCGCCGTAATGGCAATATAGACCATTGTCCTTCTCAAGATACCCAGGAAGTTTTTGTAAATCCCTAGTTATGGGTAAATGATTTCAAGTTGTTCGAATGTAGAGTTTCAAGTAGATATTTGGGGCCGAGTTTGGCATTTTTGTAAATTTCGTGTTATGTTGTTGTTATGGTTTAATTTACGCTTTTAGGGTTTTTTTTGGAGCTGGTTTTCTTTTGAAGCTGTTTTTTGGAGCTAGTTTTTGGAACTGGTTTTAGTAGCTGTATTCTACGGTGGAGTTCCGGTAGCGCTTTGTTGCGGGGCTCTATGACTGTTTCCCTGTAGTTCAGGAAGAGCCAATTTTACCCGGAATCTGGTTAATCAGCACTGTATTGACATACACAGAAGAATGATGGCTAATTCTCGGATATAACCTCGGGAGTCTGAGGCTGTTACAAGAGGTAAGTCTAATTTTATATTTATATTACTTTACTTGGACAGTACTATTGTACCAGGAATATTTAATACTTTGCATAGTTATTTAAATTTTACACAGAATCTAGTACTCGATCATTTTTCGAAAACGGTTGATTAATTTCTTTAGTGAGTAATAGCATACAGCATAATCTACTGAAGTATACATATTTAAATACCCTTTTGTGAAGTATTGCTAAGCTTAGAAACTTTACTTACTTTTTCGGGTGCTAGATTTATGGACTATCTCTAGTACATTTTATATCTGAGGAAGTTAGTCCATTTTATTATCTTTTACTTTAATTTTGGCTTTGACAATCGAACATAACATTGTTTCCTTTTTGAGGAATACGTTCTCTTGTTGAAACTTGCAACTTGGGTTTTTGGAAAGGCTATACTAACCAAGTTAAATTAACTTAGTATAGTCTATGTGATAAAGTCGGTATTTCTATCACCGTCTAGGTTGCAGGTTGCAGCAAAGCGTTTCGAAGAAGTGAATTTTTAAAATTTTATAACCTTTTATTTGACACTAGAACTTTCAAAATTTTATAATCTTTCATTTGATACCTTCAAATATTTTACATCAAACTGTCAAGGTTGACTAGGGTGTGTGTCTAGTCAGTCAGTAGACCAGGTAATTTCGAAATTAAACTACTTAATAGGCTAGAGGAGCTTGCTATATTTTACTATTCAAAATAAAGTATTGGCCTCAAATGATTGGTATTATTTAGGGTGTATGTGAGTATGTAGATTTTGTATGGTGACCAAGCAGATAGCGTAGTCTTCGACAGGTACTTGTTTACGTATTTCGACATTAGAATTTGAACTTAGTTTATTTTTATTTCCATGTTTTTTTTGTGTCCATTTAACAAAAGTAAACGTGGTGGCGTCCAACCCCGACTTGGACTATATTGCTTATTTTGATTCTATTCCTTATTTAGTTACAACATTACGGAACTTGATATTGGGAAAAGATAGTTCGAACCAACCCTCCCTGAGACGAGCTGAGCCTGGTGTTCGATTGCAGACTGTGCCGCCTGAGCCATTGCGAGGACTGGTGACGTCCGGATTATATGGTAGACATCTGATCGCAGTTAAATTTTTCTTGGTAATTATTAACTTGTTTGTAAACCGTCGTTCAGCGCCATCTGCCAAGTAGTTTTATCTTAGAAGCGAACGTAATAAATTGGCATCCAACGCCAATAGTGTTAGGATTAGAATAGCCCCATAATAATATGCGAAACTGACAATTGCTTGTCACCTGACAACTTAAAAAATGCGCATTTTTGGATCCTATACTACTGCCCTTATCGGATAACCGATAACCGGTTTGAAAGGGTACACTAATAATTCAAGACAAATATTTTCCGGGTCGCTGCATTATTTTTTTTTAAATCGTAACCGTCTTTTTGAAAAATAATTTGTCGCAAACTACAGTGAGAAGTAGCCCAAATTGCGATAAAGCGCACAATCTGGGAACACTGGATACACAATACGTCGAAAACGGCGAGTTTGGGATTGGAATTCCAGTCGTCCAGCGTGACAATGAACGTTATATGCGCGATAATAGTATATTATTTTATATGGAGGAAAAGTAACTTTTCCTCCAAATAAAATATGCTGGTTTTTCTTCAAATGTCGACAAATTAATGCAAAACCATCTCTTTTTAATAGTAATAATATCTAATTATTATTAAAGATACATGGGTTCGCAAGGCGGCTTAGACCACGGTCGTAGGTGGCCTTGCTTAGACCGGTGGCGGTGAATGTAACATAAAGCTGTCAGTGGTCACTGTCAACAATAATTATTTTTTTAAGATTACGTCTCCGATTGCGTTTTAATTCCGTATTGATAAGCAGTTGTTGAGTAAGTTCGATTAAATAATAACCAATTTGTTCCTAAATTAGTGATTTTTAGAAATGCAGTCACAAATTGAGTGATAAATACAAATTTTAGTTTAATAAATCTTGAGTTGTTAACGCTTATTTTGTTGTCTGTTTGTATTGTATCTATGGTGCTATGACAACACTTTTACCTCCGCCAGCGGAAAAGTGAAAAGTAAAGCTCCGGCGGAGGAAAAACGAAACTTCACGGCCGCCTACACAGTCGAGTAATGACGGATTTACTGACGTTTGAAGAAAATAGTATATTATTTTATATGGAGGAAAAGTGATACTTTTCATGGCGCGCTCGTGTTTATAGTAGTTTATATTAATAGGGAGCAAGCCATGAAAAGTAACTTTTCCTCCAAATAAAATATGCTGTTTTTTCTTCAAATGTCGACAAATTAATGCAAAAACATCTCTTTTTAATATTAATAATAATTATTATTATTAAAGATAAGTGGGTTCGCAAGGGGGCTTAGACCGGTGTCGGTGAATAGGCACAGGTTGTTGTTATAGTAATGCAAGATAAAGCTGTCAGTGGACACTGTCAACAATAATTATTTTTTTTAAATTGCGTCTTCGATTACGTTTTAATTCCGTATTGATAAGCAGGTATTGGGTAAGTTCGATTAAATAATAACCAATTTGTTCCTAAATTAGTGATTTTTAGAAATGCAGTGCACAAATTGAGTGATAAATACAAATTTGCTATGTTGCTATGACAACACTTTTACCTCCGCCGGCGGAAAAGTGAAAAGTAAAGCTCCGGCGGAGGAAAAACGAAACTTCACGGCCGCCTACACAGTCGAGTAATGACGGATTTACTGACGTTTGAAGAAAAAATACTTTTACTGGGCTCTTCAATGCTATTCTTATGGCAAAAGCAGTCGACTACATTTGATTACGTCACAGCAATTTTAAAATTAGCCAGTAGGCCTACTTATAGGAGGTAATGGCCAAATGCGATAAAAGTGTGGCTTCTGACCCAAATATTTTCGACGCAGAAATTAATAATTATAATTAATACAAATTTGCTTAAATTATCGTAAATAGTGCTTACCTACATCGTAAAAATTTAACCATTTAATTTAGAATGTATTTTAATTTAAACTTCAATTAGATAAAATAATAGCTTCAGAAAGGTTACCAAACTATTCCTAGTACGGAATATCAAGTTTATTTCTTTTAAGCCGAGTGGAGCAGAGGAAAAAATGTTATAAAGGAATTTTTAACAATTTTTGATAAAATGCACTTATTTTAATTTTTCGGCAATAATGATATCTGAAATCCACTAACTTTTTTATTTTAAATAACTTAATAAAAGGTTCAAAGTACATGCATATTTCCCCATTATTTTTATACAATTTATACCATAAAGTCGAGTTTTATGTTAAATATGAGGTATAGGCTAGGCTTCTAAATTCAGCATGCGAAATTGTATATACGTTACATAGCGATTTACAACCACTTTTCTAGGGAACAGGAAATATTTGCCAAAGACCATACAAATTCATATCATTTTTGAACTTTTGAAGTTAGACTAAGCGAAAATTGTCGTAAACTTTAATATTAGTAATAGTATTTCGATGGAGGGAAATAGAAGGCAAATAGAGAAATATTTTCCAATATAGAAGAAAAATTGAGAATATGGCTTGAGTGCAAATATTGTAGAATGCAGCGATTTAAGTGCAGATGGCTTTAAAACTTTACACTAACTTATAGAAGTTTTGACTAAATGAGGCAATGGCTACTGTTTCGAAAAGTTTTTTATTATGTATTTGCATATAAGTAAGGAACAAAAATAAAAATATATCCTTACCTAGAAGCCAATTTTACTATGGAAAAATTTTCAATAAGTTTTCACATAAATGCATATATTTGAATTTGAATGAATCTGTGCATTCCAGTGAACAGGTACGCAATTTCCGAAAATTGTATCAAAAATTCACTAAATAGGCAGTATACAATTGATAGATCTATCCTGACGCAAACTTTATTCAGTTTCCAAAAATTGTATTAAAAATTTACGACGCAGAAATAGTTTCCCTTTATTTTTTCCAATGTCTTTCCCCAAACGCGAGTTCCATTATAAATATATGTTATGCGGCCCAAAATCCAGCGCGTGAAAATTATATACATATTAAAGAACAATTTACAACCACTTTTCTAGGAAACAGGAAACGTTTATGAAAGACCGTAAAAATTCATATACTTTTTGAAGCTAGACAGCGAAATAGTCGTAAAACATAATATTGCAAACAGGATTTCGATTGAGAAAAATAGAGGCTAATAAATAAATGATATCCTATTTAAAGGAAAGATTTGATTTAGATTATCACTCAGTAGTACCTAAATATTGAATTTTGTATGTAAGAATAATTAATTCCTTAGGGTAATATACAACCATTTACAGAAACAATTTAGTGAAACAAAATTATTTTGTGGATAATAATTACGCATTATCCGGCGAAAGATTAATAGTTAAATATACAAGAATAGATATCAAGGAGCAAAACCTGTCACTAAATATAAAATGTTGCCATCTAGCCATATTCTGCAGAAATTCTAAATAAAACAATTCAAACAGAGTGAGGAAATCCCCGAAAAAGATCAAGCTTCACATACAAAGGAAAATCTAACTTCCGGTTAGGAAAATCTTCAAACCGGGAGAATTCGAGGTTATATTAAATCAATAAAAGGTGCACCGATCACAAATGTTGAAGAAAATATTTATGTGAATCCATATAACAACGCAACTAGCATCGCATCTTAAATTATTTAGACCTTCATCAAAGAAAATCCGATATAAAGATGATTCTCTCAGAAATGAAGAATACCAAATCCACAGAGAAGGACAGCTTTATAGCAGAGCTGCTAAAATACGGTGGAAAAATTAAAAAAACCACACATCGAGCAGTGGAGAGGTCAATGCTTGAAACAAGCTTGAGAGATGATGTGCGAAAAATCAACTCCCGAGAACTCGGGTAGGGAACGTTCTTAGAACTAACCCAACCGTTTAAATAAATATATACGGTAGGTTCACTTGAGACAAATTTTGAATTTCGCCGACAGTTTTTAGCTTCGAAGCGAATCCTGATCAATCTGGTTCATGGCCACCGATGGCTCCGCTACGAGGGAGAATCTACGGTCAGTGTGCAAACGCCTTGATATTGAATACTGTTGAGTCGCATTGAAATAAATAATTATTAAGATCGCTACAATGACGAGATATTGTTGTGCGGATACTTGTATTACAAAAGTTGGTGAAGCATTTTAATTTTTTAGATGTCCCAAAGACCCTTTCAGGTAAGATTTATAAAGACAGTTCTCTGATTAGATATTGGATATGCATGCAATTTTTCAATTACACGTATAATCGGTTTAACAAATATGTCTTTATTAAAATTCTGTTATTTACCCAAATTTGGATAAAGACAATAGTGAGAAAAGAAAACAAGTACGACAAAAATAAAATGTCCGTCACCACTAGCGTGAGCAAAAAACCGTTTATATTTTAATAATTGCGAATTTTTCACATGACCTTTTGTGTTTTTAAAGCCACTCTTATATTTTCACATTGAAAATGTTTCTATTATTCTAGTATAAAGCCTCAAATCGTAAAAAAGTGCATTTGCCACATGACATCAAACGCATGAGAGATCGTGTT
>MU184269.1:134343-152696 GCA_016904865.1 Pissodes strobi | reverse complement strand
TTTTTTTTTTATAAAAGTACAGGGAAAGTCAAAAAACCGCCTTGTCTAGTCCTCGTTGGATAACCCTGTACATAGAAAATCCAAACGATATTTTTGAACTAAATATAATATAATAATATATTGGCCTATTGGCTATGAACGAAAACTAATTTGAGCAATATGTTATATGAATTGTATCTAGAATTAACTATAAAATAAAAATGTGAAAATTAAGAGGTTGAATATTGCTCTCCCATTATAAATGCCATATACCATATATACTTGTGCATTTTGAGTGTTACATGCTATTTTAATTTCTTAGATAAAAGAGTTTGGATCCAGAGCGAGAAAGAAATAGATCCACCGAAATTGATAAGAAGCAATACCTTTGAAAACAAAGACGAGAATACACGTTCAACAATGGAAGAAAATGGCATTACAGAACCAAATTTGGCCTCTGTTATTCCGTATGTTAATGAAGGTTAGATATGACGTAATAGTTATCCTTTTTCCTATTAGGTCGAGTATTGCAATATCAGAATCAAGGTGTTTCACTATACAAATAGCACAGCTATATTTTATAATCAAATTATGATTATATTATACTATTGATTTAGAAAAAAGTAAAAACCAAATAACAGCAAGTATTTTTTATCAAAATACCTCCTAAAATTTAATGCTTTTGTATTGTATTATATTTTGAATTTCTTGCGATCAGCTTATTAGCTCACTTATTATTTAAAAAAAAATTCTTCAATTATTGCATTTCTTCAATTATTTAAAAACTAGTAATATTAATTCTAGTTTTAGGCACTGCAGGTTAGTATGTTAGAGAAACGTATATCTATGTGTTTTTTTTTAAGAATATGTATTGTTCTAGTTCCCTTTATATAGTTTAAATGCATATCACTGGTGTGCTCTATAATTACTTTATTTTTTTTTGGAATTCATAACGTGCGATATTCACTTGTAAATTTGTTTTCAACCTGTAAAACCATTATTCTAGTCTTCGTAAATGTGTATGTAGTATAAGATAGGATTTTGAGACAAAACTGGATTTTAATCACCCCAAAATAAGAAATATTTCATTGACAGCTGGGCAGTGCGCAAGTGCAATTGTCAATGTATGTGGTTATTTCCAGCGTTTGTGTTAAAACCTTTTCATATTTTATAAAGACTGTATATTACTTTAAGAGTATTAAGTTTACCTTCCTCGTGATATTACAATTATTACCATATAGTCTCCTTACCATTGTATTGTACATAGAAATATTTTAAGAAAAATGTCAAATACGAATACATAAGTAGTTTTATAACATTAAACATAGTGTTTATAATGTAAATGGTATGTATTTGTTTTTTGTTAAATGTTATATGTATGCAGGGACTAATATTTGCCCTAATCAGTTTCAATTAACAAAAATAAACCGGTTTTGCTTTTACTTATTTAGTTTTATTAAACAGTCGCCTTTTTCCGACATAATATATTGATTAGTACCTAATCAGAGGCTACAAACCTCTTAATGATAAGTATATAAAGATTAACAAAAGTTCGCTTTACTTAATTGATAACTGTTTTAGTTGTTTTAAAACGGTCTCCAATAATTTTTTCTTATCTCGTTCGTTTTTATTTAACACTGTGAATATATTCTTTTTGTCGCCTTCCTTCAATCTGCAAAAAAAAATTCATTTTATCAATTTATTTAATTAACCAAATTTCTGGCAAACCACTCAACGGATTGCTCTGAAATTTTGGTTGTTGACGTCAACGGATATGCCCTGCCTTGCTACAATAGTTTTTACAATGCAGTGTTGCCACTTCTAGTAGAAAGTAGTAGCAACTGTGATACTTTACATGAAACACCAAGTATATAACATTATTTTTAGTACCTGCATTAATTAATTTAAGCTTTCTTTAACTTCCTATATTAAAAAACGTTTTGGTGGTGTACTGAAAGCTGTTCATCAACAGCCTTAGTGCAATGTCTTTGATTGTGAACGAGGTTTCAGTGGAACAGTTTTCGAGACAAAATTTGTCCTTTTTTTTAAGAAAACATGACTTTTAAAAAATTTTTGATATTTTTGAACTCTGCGGTACAAAAACACTGCAACTTGTTTGAGTTAGGTGATATCTGGAGGCTTTTTACGCTATAGCCAAATCTTAATTGCAATATGCAGAGTTGTTAACAATACATATATTTTGATTACTTAAATTTTCTCTTTATTTATGGAATTAGATCTGTACCTGAGCATTTATTTGTAAAAATTCAGTGAAAAGATTATCCCCATTGGGCTTCAGTTGTGCGGATTAACTATTGTTTTACATAAATGCCCTGTCACTTTCCTTATAGTATTGCCATTGTAACCGAGCAGTGGGCGAGTGTCGAAATAAATGCGAGTGCCTTTCAAACTCATTTATTGGTGTTAATATACACAATAGTATTTACACAATTCAACAGACAAGATTAATGTCAAGGTAAAGCTGTCATAAAATAAACACTAAAACTAAAATAGACACTAAACTAGACAGATATTAAAATATTTTGTACACAATCATATTGAAAATTATATAGATTAAGATAAATACTAAAAATATATCAGTCCTAAAAGATGTAATTAAAATATTCTTTAGTCGAATAAAATGCATTTCTTATTAGAATTTGTTTTATTTTATTTTTAAAATGCAGTAAAGGCAATTGAGTGTAATTGGTTGGTAGTTTATTGCATAGTTTAACAGTCAGACACCCAGGGCTCCCCTGACATCTTGTCAGCCTCTGGAAAATTGGAATCAATTTGTTCCGACTTCTAGTTTCATAATTATGGACATATCCATGCACCTGAGACTGGCTTTTATTCCTCTGCACCCACAGTAGGTTTTCCAGGATATAAATCGATGGTAAGGTGAGTATACCCATAGTTTATAAATACATTCTCGTCTATGTAACCCAATCTGCCACAGATCACAGCTATATCAGATTCAATATAAGAGCGGAAAAAACCGCTACTACCTATCGAAATCCTCGGAAGACGGACTGGGAAACATATACGGCCGACCTAGAGCACAAACTTTCGCTAATCAGGAAGACGATAAGGAACACGGAAGACTTAGAGATGGTTGTGGAGCAATTCAATGACGCAATCATCACTGCCTTCCAAGACAACTGCCCTCTTACAATAAGGAAATCCACCAGGAATGTGCCTTGGTGGAGCGAGGAACTTGCGAAGTTAAGAAGGCAGGTCAGAAAAGACTTCTAACAAAGCCAAAAGAAATTATCAGTGGGAGGTATATAGAACTACACTGACCAGGTTCAACAAAGAGCTGAGGGGAGCCAAGAGAAGGTCGTGGAGGAAGTACTGTGAGGAGATAGATAACACTCAAGAATTGTGCTAGACTCCAAAGAATTCTCTCAAGAGGCCCCCAAACCCCAATAAATTCGCTAAAGAATGATCTTGGCGAATATACCAATACGGGAGAGGAAACGGCCAAGGAACTCCTCACAGATAGTAGATCATGCTAAAGCGAGGTGGACTGAGCCAGAACCTCGAAGGGCGTCCAGGGAAGACGGGCAGACCTCGAACGAAGTGATTAATTATCAGGAAATCGAGTGGGCAATAAACACATTCGAACCATACAAATCCCCGGAAATGGACGGGATTTACCCTATAATGTTACAGAAAGGAACTGAACTAATGTACAGGATACTCTACAGCATTCTAAGAAGCAGCCTAGCTTTTGGATATATACCAAAAGCCTGGAAACACATTAGGGTAACGTTTATACCGAAACCTGGGAAAACAGGACAGGATACGGCAAAGTCCCTAAGACCCATAAGTCTTATGTCCTTTGAACTTGAGACTTGAAAAACTTGTGGACAGGCATATTAGGGACGGTGTATTGGTAAACAGCCCACTGCATCCCGACCAGTATGCCTACCAGACAGGTAAGTCAACAGAAACAGCACTCCACCAGGTGGTCAAGAGGGTGGAGGATACACTGGAAAACAGGGAGGTGAAGCTGGCCGCCTTCCTGGATGTGGAGGGGGCGTTTGACAACACCTCCTTCGACTCAATAACCAGATCCCTTGAGCAAGGTGAGGGATCTAAGACCACTTGGCCTGAGAGGACAAAACATACAGATCTCGAACGAGGTAAAGTATCTAGGGGTAACATTGGACTCGAGACTTACCTGGAACCGACATCTGGAAAATATCACCAAGAGCGGTGGCATCACTCATGATTACCAGACGCTTACACGGGACACAATGGGGATTAAGACCAGACATGATGTATTGGACATACAAAATGGTGGTAAAACCTATCCTAACATACGCCTCTCTGGTGTGGTGGCCCAAGACACAACAGAAAAGCGCGATTTCACAACTGGGCAAGGTACAAAGACTCGCCTGTCTAGAAATGACGGGGGCAATGCGGACCACTCCAACTGCGGCCATGGAGACCCTCCTGGACCTCCCGCCTCTACACTATGTGATAAGGTGGGAGGCCAGGCTGGGGGCACATAGACTGCAGCAAGCAATCACCGTTACTAGAAGGACGGGACACATGGCAATCGCTGATCTTGTGGGGGGAGATGTTTTGAACATGAAAACGGACCACATGCAAAAGCGATACTGTCTTAATAGATCATTCGAGGTGAACTTTCCAAGTAGAACCGAATGGGAAAATGGACTACCAGCTATCAGAAGGCAGGACCAAACCTAGTTCACAGACGGGTCAAAACTGCAACTGGTACTGGATCAGGAGTCTATTCTGCTAGTCAAAGTCAGAGCAAATACTATGTACTGGGTATGTATGCTTCTGTTTTCCAAGCAGAGGTATACGCCATATTCAGTGCGCCATAGAGAATAATAGGAGGGCCACAAACAATCGGCGGATCTTAATATTGTCGGACAGTCAGGCGGCACTAAGAGCTCTACTGAGCCAAGAAGTGTCATCAAGACTGGTGTGGGAATGTCTTGAAGAACTACAAACCCTGGCAGACCGGAATACGGTAAGACTAATCTGGGTGCCAGGACACAGAGGGATCGAAGGCAATGATAAAGCTGATGACTGAACTAATCGGCCCAGAACCGGCTCTGGGAATACCAAAAAGTATGACCCGGAGCCACATCAAAGACTGGGTTCGAGAAGAACATCGACGTCGCTGGGCAGAAATCCCCAGGCAAAACCATGGAAAGGAATTTATTGGCCTACCATGTAAAAAAAGAACCGGAAAACTGCTACTCATGAGCAGAGATCGGTTACGAATCATAACCGGTCTGTTCAAGTGTACCCTAAAGGTGCACCTGAACAGGATGGGTCTGTATATCGGAGACCTTAACTGCAGACTATGCAATAAGGAACCGGAAACAGCCAGACACATCCTGATCAACTGCGAAGCACTGGATCGCAGGAGACTTAGCATCTTTGGGCAACCAAATATAGATCCAGAGATACTAATCAAACACCCAGTAAAAGACCTGTACGGCCTCATGCAGGACACAAAAATACTGGAGTGGCTGTCATAAAACCACACAGGCTCAGCACAATAAGCCTGTACAGGCTACAGTGCTATATTGGGACGTATGTCGGACAGGCCTAGGGAAAAAAAACCAATCTGCCAAGAACTCTAACTGCCCTTCTCTGAAGTGTAAACAACCTCTTTACTTGGAGAGCATGGCCCCACACTAAAATGGCATATGTTGTCACAGGGTGATACAGTCCAAAATATGCAGTTCTCAGTGCACTATCAGAGGACCAACTAGCAACGCAACGTAGGGCATATATTGTACTACTCAGTTTTGCAGCCACTGTATCAATGTGCGAGTGCCATTGAAGAAGAGGGTTTAGATGAACACCCAAAAATTTTACTGTGGTCTCCCTTGGTAGATCAGTTTGCCTTAGAGTAATAAATGACCCTTTTCGTTTTGTCAGCATTAATATGTAGTAAGTTTATGTTAAACCAGTCTTGGATGCCACTTTGCAAAATGTTCATCTCAAGCTCTGAGGTCTCAAGAGAATCTGTCCTACATGCTACTGTTGTGTCATCAGCAAAAATAATAAATTTACCTGTTGGTTCTTTAGATGGCAAATCGTTTATGTAGATTAAAAATAGTATAGGTCCCAAAACCGATCCCTGGGGAACCCCTATAGTAATAGTACTTTTTGCTGATGACACCCCACCCACACTCACAACCTGCTCTCTGCCCGTCAAATAGGACCTAAGAAGGGTAATGCTGTTCGTATTAAAGCCATATTTGCCAAGTTTATGCAGTAAGATATTATGTGGCACACAATCAAATGTCTTGCTTAAGTCACAGAACAAGACATTGCTGAAGTTATTGAAAGCATCATGAATAAAAGAGACTAAGTCCAAGATTGCCATAACAGTCTTCTTGTCCTTTCTAAATCCAAACTGGTATGAGGTAAATAAGTTATTTTCATCAAAATTTTTTATCAATTGGGTGGCTATGCATTTCTCATCAGGAGAAACATTTTCCTTCAGGCATCGGTTAATTAGCTTAGTAAGAGGGCTAATGATTATGTTTTTAATTGGTTTGATCAGCTTGGCATTTAGGCCAAAGATATCTCGACTTGCTTTATTTTTTAAATTATCAATGATCTCTAATTCAATAAAGGGGACGGGAGAACATGTTTTCTGGTAAATTTAGATTTGCAAGAATATGAATTGGATCACCATGCGATACAGGGCTCTTCTTTACAGTATCATGTGCAACACTTGAAAAGAAATTGTTAAAATCATCTGCTGATATGTTACAATTATTATTGCTCTTAAGCTTAGATGAAACTATATTACTCTGTATAACTTGCCACATTGCCTTAGAGGGATTGCTTAAGCTTTGCTTCCTGTATGGCATTCTTGTATCTTTTCTGAAAATCTAAGTTCTTGTTTAAAAGAGACATTTTGATATTGACGAGATAAATAATTCGCTTAGAAACTGTAGATGATCACGCATTGATTTTAGTTTCTCATCAAACCATTTAATTATCTTGTTTTGTGTGACCTAATATGTTTTTTCAGGAAAAGAATGTTTATATGCTTTTTCCAGATTCTCCAAAAATGTTTCAAAGCCCTAATTGACATTCACACATTCATTAGTAACAAAGCACCAGTCATACGAAGAAACCAAACCAAAGAAAGCTGACATACCTTTTTGTGTCAATTGCCTACACACCTTTTTTATAATGCATTCTTTAGTTGGTAGATTATGGAGCAGATGAACTTCCTGCCCAAGATCTCCGATATTCCCACATCCACAGTACCAGCTGCAAAGGAAACCAGCCAATAAAAGTTCATGAAAATGTTGTCCAAGCACGCCCCAGACCCTGTATTGCTAGTAACTGTTTGTACGAAACCATAGCTTTCTAAGAAAACTGAGAGACAAAGAGCGTCCGGCTGCCTTGTATTAAAATGAACATTAAAATCTCCAACTACTATAACATTCTTATTAACAGCCAATTTATTCAAGACTGATTCCAATAAATTTAAAAATGTTCCAAAATTTCCCGAATGGGTTCTGTAAATTGTCAAAATGTAAAAATTAAAATCATTAACAAATACAGCACAACATTCAAAACATTTTTCTACACAATACTTATTAACATCATACATCACTACATGCAAACAAATCTTAATATATATAGCCACACCTCTACCCATATAGGTTGATCGGCAGTAGATGCTGGCCTGTTTGTAGACCAATATGCAATACTCTTGCTTCTTCAAACTTAAGCCAATGTTCAGACAGACAAACAATGTTAAAATTCGCTTGTTCCAAGAAAGCTTCAAGCAGTTCGGCCTTATTTCTCACTGAGTGGGTATTTATGTGCAACACATGGACTAGATGTTCTGCTGCATCCTTGAATGAGTTCTGGCCATTGGAGGTTGGCGCTGTAGGTTTTGAAAATGATTTACAGCCACATCTTTTGGTCACAAAGATGCAGACATATACACATGTTTCTGTTCCAATGGAACTGACAGTTTGAAGGAGCTATATTTTTGACGGTTTTAATTTTTTCACATATGTACTTATCATTAAGGTTTTGGCTTCTGAGATATTCCAAAATGGTTTTGTCCTCTGTATCTGGATCTAGGCCGGAGACAAATAGGGTTGTCATTTTCTGTGCCACCTTAAGAATGCATTCTGCTTCTTTTAATCCCCTCACTGGTTCAGGGCGTAGAGCCGTTGTTCCATTTGAGTTATTGTTTGAATTGTAATTTGGATTGTCAATGGGACTGTCATTAGTGTTATTTGATGGATTTTTAGAATTCATGACCTGCTGCATGTCAAAAAGCGCCTTCACAGTGTTGTCATCTTCAGCCGTGGTTGTGCCAAAGAATAAAGAAGAGAAAGGAAGGAGCTTGTGCGCCGTTTGACACTTAATACGTGCGACGAACTCCTGAGACATCGAGGAGGCTGCGGAGGAACCATAATATGACACATTCTGACGTTATGTTTTGGTGCTTCCTACGTTTTGATAGTATTTCTTGTGTTTAAAGCTATTTTTTGCGATTTACTTTGATTTGGAACATTGTTTATTTGTTTAGTAATATTATTGTAGATAATGCGTTAGTTCATATAGTGTTTATATAGATATTTAGTGGTAAAAGTGTGTATTTTGGACTAAAGAAGCAAAGTAAACATGGTTACTTGTGCAGCTTGTGATCTTTCGAAAACCCCAACAAATTCAGAACTTGGAATAACATTTCATCGGTAAGTAGGTATTTTACCCCTTATTTCTCTGTTTTTTTACCATTTAATATAGCAAAATTATAAATTGTCTAATTGTCAACAAATAGGTGACAGATCTAATCATGAGCGTACCCGTAAAAAATATAGCATTAAAAATCAATTTTTGCAAGAATATTGGACAGTGCTAAAAGTAATACTTGTCTTTTATACTTGACATGTTAAAGTTTATTCTGCCAATAAAATGCTAAAATTAGTTATTTGAATATATTTGGGCATTTGAAATGCAAAAATAAGCAAAATATGGTTAGAGAATAGTGCGTTAGTTTTGAAGGGTGCTTCTTCATTAAAATTAGGTAGTACATATTTTTTTTAATAAGAAGCACACTTCAAAACTACCCCACTATTATCTAACCATATTTTGCTTATTTTTGCATTTCAAATGCCCAAATATATTCAAATAACTAATTTTAGCAGTTTATTGGCAGTATAAACTTTAACATGTCAAGTATAAAAGGAAAGTATTTATTACTTTTAGCACTGTCCAATGTTCTTGCAAAAATTGATTTTTAATGATATATTTTTTACGGGTAGTATAATTAGATCTGTCACCTATTTGTTAACAATTAGACAATTTATAATTATTTTGCTTTATTAAATGGTAAAAACCAGAAAAATAAGGAGTCAAGTAGCTACCTACTTACCGTTGAAATGTTATTCCAAGTTCTGAATTTGTTGGAGTTTTAGAAGGGCCACAAGCTGCACAACTAACCATGTTTACTTTGCTTCTTTAATCCAAAAATACACACCTTTACCACTAAATATCTAATTAAACACTATATGAATTAACGCAATATCTACAATAATATTACTAAAGAAATAAACAATGTTCCAATTCAAAGTAGGTAAATCGCAAAAAATAGCTTTAAACACAAGAAATACCATCAAACGTAGGAAGCACCCAAACATAACGTTATAATGAGTCATATAATATACTATACTGTCATGCCTTATTTAAAACGAATCCAACCCCAAATTTGCAAAAATTCGTTTTCATTTTATTTACTCAGTCGTTTAAGTACTAAAAAAGCATTACTGGAAAGAAAAATCCCAAAAAAAAAAAATTGTAAATGACAGCAGATTACAGACAATTTTACAAAATATCTTAAGGCTGACTAATTTATTAGATATTTTAGTGTTATTTTAAAGGCAAGCTATAGGATTTAACGGATAACATTTTTAACGTTATGTTTGATACTTTTCCATTTCAAATATGAAAATTAAACTTCGGTATGTAAATTTCAGGTGCCTAGACTTATATGTTTACATTTACATTTAGATACAAAAATTATCGAAAAAAAAAACAGAAATTTGCGTTTTTTTTTCGGATAAGTGCTGCTTTTTACATACCTCGTAACCATCATGTAATAATCATTCATGTAATTTAGAATAATTGTCAATTGGTGATGTTATTTATTTAAAACCTCACTTTACCTATTAACCTAGAAAACAGGTATATTTTTTCAAAAAAGTAATGGGAAAACTTAGAGCATATTATAGGGAAAACAAATTTTTTTCACACACCACTTTTTCTTGGTATTTTCCCAAGATTTCTTTACATAGGTATTTAGCTAATAAAATGAAGTTTACACATCTGAAATTTATCCTAAGGAATTTAATTTTTATATTTCGAATATACCTAAAGTATCTAGCAAAGATAAAACATTTATATGATCCGCAAAAATCGCACGTAGTTTTATAATCAGCAACTACTCAAGTACCTCGAGAACAACAGAATAATCAGCGATAATCAATACGGCTTTCGCAAAGAGAGATCGACAGGAGATATATTGGCCTATGTCACTCATATATGGAGTAGAGCAATTGAGAACTACGGAGAGTCTCGAGCGATTGCGTTGGATATTTCAAAGGCATTCGACAGAGTTTGGCATGACGGACTGCTCAACATACTGCCGTCCTTCGGACTGCCAGCCTCTCTCTGCAGCTGGCTTGCCAGTTTCCTAAAGAACCGATCTCTGCACGTTGCAGTTGATGGACACATCTCGGACACATTCACCATCAACGCGGGCGTGCCTCAAGGCGCAATACTTTCACCAACTCTGTTCCTCATCTATATTAATGACCTGCTGACCGAAACGAATAATCCTGTTTACAGTTTTGCAGATGACAGTACCCTTGTTTCTCACACTTTAGATCAGAAAAACCCTTACCAGCGACTGAGACTTATCACCGCAGACAGGAGCAGATTGCAGCAATTAATCAAGACCTGGAAAAAGTTCAAACTTGGGGCGATCGTAATTTGGTCCAGTTCAATGCAGCAAAGACCCAAGCAGCCACCTTTACCAAGAGGGCCAATACAGCATCCTCGTCAATCGGACTGCTGGGTGTCCTGGCATGACCACGTTGCTAACATCGCAAAGTCAGCCTCCCAGAAGCTTGGTGCGCTATTTCGCAACAAAAAACTCTATACACCACAGCAGTTGCTCTTGCTCTACAAAGCGCAAATAAGACCGTGCTTAGAATATTGCTCACATATCTGGGGTGCCGCACCAAAGCACACCCTAAGGCTACTGGATTCAATTCAGATGAGAGCTGTGCGCCTCGTCGACGACCCGGAATCTGGATAGTCTGGAACACCGCAAACATGTTGCCGAGATGTCTCTGTTTTACAGATACTTTCACGGCAGATGTTCCCAGAATTTGGCCCACCTCATCCCGCCCCTGGCAACTCCTGTCAGACAGTCACGACAGACGGCAAGAGCGCACCAGTTCGTCGTACAACTGGAAACACCTATAACTCCTTTGTCTGGCGCACTGCATCACTGTGGAATTCACTCCCAGGTCATCTGTTTCCCACTAATTACAACCTACAACTATTCAAGAGCCGTGTCAATCAACATCTTCGCACACACACCGCTCGTCGAGCGCCATAGGATCTGCCTTTAGTGTGTGTGCCTCTGCCATAAAAAAAAAAATATATATATATATACATGTTGGCAATATTTATAAATTATAACTTTTTTTGAGATCACTGTACCAGTAAGTAATAAACAACAAAACTATATAAATACATAGTATAAATATGAGACGCCACTGGTAATCTGGGTCGCCATATGCAAGAACCATTCCGGTCTAATGTCAATATGTATTTTGCTCCTTCCTTCCTATTCTTTATTCATTGGGTTGTGCCGATTTCGGTATGCCTGCAGAGTTCCTTTTCTGGATCCATTCATATTCAAAGGTCCATTCCTTTGGTTGGTAACACTGGTTCGTGAATGTCCACTTCAACGACAATAACGTCACTATCAGCTGATTGATCAGGTGTGGAAGGGAGCAAAGGATTTTGTTTTTGTATACCTTTTTCCTGGTTTTGGCGGGAAACTGTTTTTTTTGTAGCATCAATAAATTTTTCCTTCCATAAGTTTGCATTCTCTTGGAGGATTCTATTTTTGTCGGTGCGTTCAACCACTAACCTTTTTATATATGTAACAACCTCTGCTTCTGTTTTGTTGTCTGGGTTGTCTCTCCTCTGCCAGCTTGATTTCCATCGTCGGTGTTGCAACAAATGACGCGAGTTTTGTCGATAAAAGATACTTTTTCCTTCCAATCTCGCACTGCACAGGAGCCGTGGAAGATACCACCACAGCTTACACACAATACTACACTTGAAAACTTTTTTTTGTAATAAATAAATGAAACTTTTTCAGGAGCGTCGTCTTTCACATGCTCTTTAGATGACCTTGGAACTTGACCTTAATTGCCAAGTGATAAATGTGAGTTGCGTACACTATTTTTTCTATGACCAGTCATAATAATGGAAAGCATGTACTATGGCTTTCAAAATTTACTAAGTAAATAGTAACAACTGTAAAAATTGATACATTTTAAATGTCATGGTCATGGCAATCTTTGATGTTGGTCGAATATTAGTATAATGGAGTGTTTTGCTTGGTTATAAACTTAATCTTAATGAAAAATCTGTATCTTAATGAACCTCAATAAAATAAAGGTAGTAAATATCTAATAAATCAAATAACGTATGAGAGTAGAAAAGGTCATTTACAACAAAACGTTAACGAGAGTGATATGATGTTTATGTCAAATCAAGGCACACATGCTCCAAGTCAGAAACTTGACTCGTTAAGTCCAACGGCCTAATTAAGTGAACAACCTACGTCATACATAGGTTTGCTTATGTGAACCGTACGTTGCCGAAAGATTTTAGACAAAGTCCTAAATTATTATTTAGTTTGCCTATTAGAATGCAGTCCGATTTGCCAAATACATGTTATAAAGTGCATTATTTAAGACCTTTCCTAACATGTATTTGGTTTGTACCCATCGCGTCGCTGTTGATGGATGATATAATCAAAGCTCTAAGCGTGATCACTCCTAGGTCAAAGCCCGAAATAGGGTCAATTGTGGTATTGAAGAAAATTGTAGCAACTTACTTTTCAAGAAGAATAATGGCGATTTCAGGACGTACTCTTTTATATCGACTGGTATCTTGTGCATAATCATGGAAATAAGTTGGCCAGTCCCATGATATAAGCAAGTCCAAAAGTTCTCGTAGTTTCGCAAAATATGTCAACAGTTCATCTTGTTGGAGTCCCTTCACTGGTTCAGATGCCGCAAATTCTAAAATTGATATATGAATTAATTTTCAGTTTCAATAATTCAGAATTAATACAAATCGTCCACGTGCAGGGTAGTCCAAATGATAGTAAAAATATTTTACAACCCCATTAATTCACATTTGAAATCTTATTTGACATATTATTGTACTACCCGAAGCGATAAGCGTATGCACGTTATTATTGGGCGATGATATTATAACTTGGCAACGTTGCGTGTTGTTTGTTTACGTGGTCGCATCTAATATGTTGAGTTTTCGTCGTAAAAGTTTTGTATAAGTGTTTTAATGTGGTGGAAAGTAAAAACCAGGAAATAACCTTCGTGTAGAAGTGTGGGAAGAGTTTTTCCTTGCTGAAAAATACCATAATTCCCGAAATATTGTGCTACGTCAATGTGATAGAGTCGACAGGGTTGCCAAACCTAGCCAAACTTGCGAGAGCTGGAGTGGCTGGAATACCGGTAGTCTTGTTAATATCGACTCATATATCTACGGAAACTAGCCTTCAAAATGAATTGCCTTCGATGTAAACAAATAAAAGTGAAAAACAAAGACCTTTTTGACTGCGATGGTTGCAAGGGAGAAGTTTGTAAAGAGTGTGGTAAGCTAACAGCGTCAGAAGTAAAGGTTTTACAACTGACCGCTGGTCGCTCGATGAAGTTTTGTTGCCCAAGTTGTTTAAATGGAGAATCAATGGAACTGTTTCAAAAACTGGTAGAAAGTAAAGAGGCAATAATAGAAGATAAAATGTTGATTATTAACATGTTAAAAGAAGAAATTGAAGCAATGAAGAAGAATATTGCCCAAGAACAATATAAACATAACATAGGATATAGTAGTGCACTGAAGAGGAAAAAAGAAGATGTCATCATAGTGAAACCAAAAGATAATACCCAAAAGAGTGAAATAACAAAAAAGAAAATTGAAGAAAACATAAATCCAAGTAACTTAGGAGTGGGAATCTCAAGGGTAAAGTACGTACGAGAGGGTGGAGTGGCAATTGAATGTAATGAAAATCAGAAAGATGTTGAGAAAATATGTGAAAGCATTAAAAGTACACTCGGCCAAAGTTATGAAGTTACAATACCCGAAAAGAAAAACCCGAGGATTATAATATTTAATGTAAATGAAGCAGATTTGGAAGACGAAGATACTTTTTTAAATAGAATAATTATACAGAATGCGATAAATACAGAACCTATAGGTGAACTAAAAATAGTATACTCATTTAAGAACAAAAGGGGATTAAAAAATGTTATTCTCCAAGTAGACAGTAAGACATATGAATGTATTCAAAAAGATGATAAAATACATATTGGCTGGAAAAGTTGTTTTTATAAGGATAGCTTTAATGTGAAACAGTGCTACAATTGCTGGAAATTTGGCCATATTGCAAAAGAATGTAATAAAGAAGTGCCAACATGTCAAATATGCGCAGGTGAACATAAGGGAGAAGATTGCCAGGCCGATGAAAAATGTTGTGTAAATTGCAAACATGCATCTGAAAATTTAAAAATACCAAACATTGATTATAACCATAGAGCATTTGACAGAATATGTGAAGCATACAAGAGAATAGTCGAACAACTACAGAAAAAAATAAACTACGGAGAACTATATGAGAGTGAAAACAAAATATAGCAATCACAAATGCACATAATGTACTTAAACATACAAGGACTAAAATCTCATAAAACACAGCTAACATGGTTGATAAACCAAAATAAACCTATAGTAATATGTCTGTCCGAGACCCGCGTTACAGATGATTTTATACAAAGTGAAATAGACATTAATGCTTACAATGCTGTATATGGTTTTTCGACAAGCTCTCATACTGGAGGAACACTACTATATGTCAAGAAGGGGTATAGATTTAAAGAACTAGTGAAATTTGAATGCAACAAAAACCTATGGATGTCTGGAATTGAAATTACTATAATAGGTCAAAAATATTGTATATACAGTCTGTATCATTCACCTAGTGCAAGTGATGCTGAATTCTTAATCAAACTTGATGAGATATTGGAAGATATGAATATGAATGCTATAATTATATTGTTGGGAGATTTTAACATAGATTTGAACCGTGATAGTTTCTATGCAAATAGGCTTAAAAATCTTATTAGCAAATATGGTCTTTACCAGTTAAATGAACAGTGCACTCGAATAACCCACAATTCAGCTACAAAAATTGATCTTTTGATTACAAACAAAAAAGAACTAAACCATAAAACACATTTAACACCCAAAATAACTGATCATTCAATTATTTCAATCAATCTAGAGGCAGCTCACTTAAACTATACAGAAAAAGTACTTTTCAGGAATTACAAATCCATGGACACAATGGGATTTCAACTAAAGTTATTGGATATGATATGGGCCTTAAATACATCAGATGTTAATATGCTGGCAGATAACTTTATAAATAATATTACAAGTGCACTTAATGAATTTGCCCCAGTACAAGAACGAACTATAACAAACAAATGTGGTAATAAATTATGGTGGAGTGAAGAAACAAATAATGAAATTAAAAGGAGGGATCAACTCTATAGAATAGCTATACGAACAAAAAACAATCAGGATTGGGACAACTATAGACAACAAAGAAACAGAGTTGTATCATTAATAGGACAAACAAAACTAAATTATTACAACGTAAAAATAGATGAAGTCAAAAATAACTCTACTGAAATGTGGAAGACTCTAAAACAAATTGTTAACAATAAGGGACATGAAAGCTTGAAAAATGAAATAATATTCAGCAATAAGATAGTATCAGGAAAAGAAATTATTAAAAATTTTAATATATTTTTTCTAAATAGTATTAAAGAAATTACTGAAAATATTATACCCACAAAAACACACCTTGAGAGGATAGAGCTTATACAAAGTGAGTATAAAATGGAATCATTTTGCAGATTAGAAATGTCTGATCTAAAAGCTAAAATAAAGTCAATGCAAAACAAAGAAAGCAATATAGATGGAATAACTGTTAAAATACTCAAGGAAGCGTTCCAAACAATTGGTGATAAAATACTAAACTTAGTCAACACAAGTTTAGAAAAAGGTACCTTCCCATCAAAATGGAAATTGAGCACGATCGTCCCAATACCAAAAAAGACAGCTACAATACAGAGTGAGGAGTTTAGACCAATAAATATAGTTCCCCCATATGAAAAATTGCTAGAGATGTGTGTTAAAGATCAAGTAGTGGACTTTATAGAAAAAAATAAGATCATAGGTGACTACCAAGCAGGTTTTAGAAGCTAAAATTCATGTGAGACTGCTCTACAGAGTGTATTACTGGATTGGAAGAGTGCCTTGGAGGAAGGAAAAATGGTTGGTGTGGTATTTCTGGACCTCAGACGAGCCTTTGAAACAATAAATAGAAAATTGCTTTTATTCAAAATGGAAAAATATGGGTTTGGTCAAGTCATTTTAGACTGGTTTGAGGCATATCTCAGTGAACGAACACAGGTGACGAAATATGGTGGTGTTTCAACATGATTACCATCAGTGTACGGTGTCCCGCAGGGAACAGTGTTGGGACCTGTACTTTTCATTCTGTACATTAATGACATTGTCAAAGTAATCAAAAACTGTAAAATCCAGTTATTTGCAGATGATACCATAATATATGTGAAAAGTGATAATCTAGATGAAATAACAGAAACGTTAAATAATGAACTTAGTAATTTGTTTGAATGGCTAAATAACAATTGTCTCCAACTAAATGTACTAAAACCAAAATGATGGTTATAAAAAATAAGAGCAAAAAGCTTAGTTTTATAGATAACATTCATACTGTTAGGATTATGAGTAATACAATTATAGATAGGGTAGTTAAAATTAAGTATTTGGGTTGCATAATAGATCAACATTTAACATTCTCAGAACACTTCCAATATATTACAAATAAAATTGCAAAAAAGATAAATGTTTTAAGTCGTACATCAGAACACTTAAGTAGTTGGACTAAATTAACAGTGTACAAAACAATCATTGCACCTCATTTTTATTTTTGTTCCACATTACTGTTCCTTATGAACAACTCAGAATTAGACACAAAAGAAACAAAATAAAGCGCTAAGACTTATATTAGGATGTAATAGATATACTAGGATAAGTGATATGCTTAATTGTACAAAGCTTTTAAGTGTTAGACAAGCTATAACATATAACACTTTAGTCTTTATATATAACATGTTACATCATATGTTACCCAAACATCTTTTGGACAACTGCAGATTTGTTAAAGATGTGCATACACATAACACTCGCTCAAGGGATAACTTTTATTTAGACAGGGTTAGTAGTAGTTTTAGTCAAAATAGTCTATTTTACACAGGTTTAAAATATTACAATGAACTGCCAAACAATATAAAGAACTGTGATACTCTGAGTAGCTTTAAAAAATCTTGTGTATTATATATAAAAGAAAATATTAAGATCTGATTCTCAATATGTATATTTGAATTTAGTATATTTATTGTTACAATGTTGGTTAGGTTTGGGTGGTACTAGTGATAGTTTTCGAGTATATAGTAGATATATCAATCTGTGATAAATTATCAAGACAGTATGTACAATGTACTTCCTTCTAGGAAGTTATATTTATGTTATGTGAACTTTTAGAAATATTGTATTTTTGCTAGCCAAGTGCTATTAATAAAGATATTATTATAATAAGAACGTGCAATTTTCGCATGTTTTAGTTATCTTTCAAGATATCGGAAAAGTTAAAAAGTTCTTATGACGTCGAGTCCAGTGGGGGGTGAGTTTGGGTTAGTCAGATTTTTTAAACAATCTCCTAAATGATCTAAATTCAAATTTAAGTAATTGTAGAACCTTCAAAGATGGCATGTAAAGAAAAAGGCGCGCTTTGTGTGATAATTGGGGTTATTTATATTTCGTATGAAAACAAAATGAAGTGTCAAATGCTCAAATAAAATTAAGGTTTATCTAAAAATATCTTCTTACGTTCACATTGCAAAAGGTCCAAA
>MU184269.1:54105-107965 GCA_016904865.1 Pissodes strobi | reverse complement strand
ACTGTGGGCAAAATTAAATTGGAACCCTCTTTAATGCTTAATAACTTTTTTATTTTCAAAGGATTTTTTATCATTTTTGGATATGTTATGGCCTAAGGTATTGGGATTAAAAAGAACTTTGCAAAGACGATCTACTTCAGTGGCGTACCGAAAAGGGAGTATTTTTCGAAACCAATGTTTTTCGGGTCGTTGCAAAAATCGGCCAAATGAAATAAAGATGTAAAAATGGGCAAAAAAGATTTGAAAGGGTTCGGAATATTGACCATTAAAAAATCAGGTCAATACAAACAAAATTAAAATTGATACTTTAATTTTGATAAAACCATGTCTTGTGGGCCAAGTAGAATTGGATCCTCTTTTAATGCTTAATGACCTTTTATTTTCAAAGGATTTTTTATCATTTTTGGACATGTTATGGTCTAAGGTATTGAGATTAAAAAGAACTTTGCAAAGACGGTCTACTTCAGAGGCGCACAGAAAAGGGAGTATTTTTCAAAACCAATGTATTTCAGGTCGTTGCAAAAATCGGCCAAATGAAATAAAGATGTAGAAATGGGCAAAAAATATTTGAAAGGGTTCAGAATATTGACCATTTAAAAACTAGGTCAATACAAACAAAAATAAAAATTGATACTATAATTTTGGAAAAACCATGTCTTGTGGGCCAAGTTAAATTGGATCTTTTTTAATGCTTAATGACCTTTTATTTTCAAAGGATTTTTTGTAGTTTTTTGGTATGTCATAGCCTAAGATATTAGAGTTAAAAAGAAATTTGTAAAGCGGGTCTACTACATTAAAATTTAAAATATTTTTTTCTACTACCGTGCGTAAAATACTCACTTTACGCACTCTCTAAGATTCGTAAAATAGGCCTTTTTAATGTGCAGTGCGTAAAGTAAGTTATTTTACGCACTAGTGCGTAAAGTAAAGCTGACATATTTTTTGACGTTTACTGACATATTTTTTGACGTTTAGGGCAGTGCGTAAAATAATATATTTTACGCACTAGTGCGTAAAATAATTTATTTTACGCACTAGTGCGTAAAGTAATATAATATTATTTTTATTTTTTCATATATTTTTCGATAGTAGAAAAAATTTTGTATGCTACTCATGTGTAAAGTACCCTTTTTTTTATTCATGGGATTGTCGCATTCGCCTACGGCTCATGCGACAATATTCCCATTCATAAAAAAAGATTCACTTTACACACTTATTGCATAAATAACTATTTTTTATATTAAAAATTTTAAGTAGATTCAAAATTTCTGTACGCAAATGAAGTAGATCCGCTTTGCAAAGTTTTCTTTGATTCTAATGTCTTAGGCCATAACATATCCTAAAATGATAAAAAATCTTTTGCAAATAAAAAGTCACTAAGCATTAAAAAAGGACCCAATTTAATTTGCTTGATAACTTTTTTTATTTAGGCGATAGTAAAAGTCGTCCACTGCATTACGAATGACTTCAGGACCCCTATTCTTGAATTTCAGGGAGTAGAACTTGTGAGAGAAGTGAGTGGTTCTCTTAAAAATATAGAACACCCTATTCTTAAAAAAATATTAGAGGATGGAACTACTCCCAAGAGAACCTCAAGTTCTCTTACTAGAGATTCAGAGAAATAGGAAACCTAACCTAAAATTGTGTTGTACTGCTGATTCGTTTTAAGTAAAGTGAATTGAAAAATTTACTTAATTATTACTCAGTTATGTCATGACAGAGATCCTTATCCACCCTGGATAATTGCACAAATTTTCTATTAGATAATTGAAATGCGTTTGTTTGAGGCTAAACATCTCTCCCAATAGCCAATTCTGCCATCGCTTCTCAACATCCTCGTTAATGATGTCATGCCACTACATTGCATTAAAGTTTTTCATATTTATTTTAGATATAAGCGTTGTATGCAATAATATACAACGCTTATATCTAAAATAAATATGAAAAACTTTAATGCAATGCAGTGGAATGCTATCATTAACGAGGATGTTGAGACGCGATGGCAGAATTGGCTATTGAGAGAGATGATTTGCCTCAAACAAACGTCTTTCTTATTATTTTTTGATATATTATGGTCTAAGGTATTGGGATTAAAAAGAACTTTAAAAAGAGGCTCTACTTCAGTGGCGTACAGAAAAGGCGGTATTTTTCCAAACCAATGTATTTCAGGTCGTTGCAAAAATGGTCCAAATGAAATAAAGATGTAAAAATGGGCAAAAAAGCTGTTCGGAATATTGACCATTAAAAACCAGGTCACTACAAACAAAATTAAAATTTATACTTTAATTTTGTTAAAACAATGTCTTGCGGGCCAAATTAAATTGGATCATTTTTTAATGCTTAGTGACTTTTTTTGCAAAGGATTTTTTTTATAATTTTTGGATATGTTATAGCCTAAGACATTAGAATCAAAGAGAACTTTGCAAAGCGGGTCTACTTCATTGGCGTACAGAAATTTTGAATCTACTTAAAATTTTTAAAATTAATAAAAGTAATAATTTTAAATTTTAATGTACGCCACTGAAGTAGACCCGCTTTACAAATTTCTTTTTGAATCTAATATTTTAGGCCAAGACATCCAAAAATTTTAAAAAATCCTTTGAAAATTAAAGGTCATTAAGCATTAAAAAAGATCCAATTTGACTTGGCCCACAAGAGATGGTTTTTCCAAAATTAAAGTATCAATTTTTATTTTTGTTTGTATTGACCTAGTTTTTTAATGGTCAATAATACAAACCCTTTCAAATCTTTTTTGCCCATTTCTACATCTTTATTTCATTTGGCCGATTTTTGCAACGACCTGAAATACATTGGTTTTGAAAAATACTCCCTTTTCTGTGCGCCACTGAAGTTGACCGTCTTTGCAAAGTTCTTCTTAATCCCAATACCTTAGGCCATAACATATCCAAAAATGATAGAAAATCCTTTGAAAATAAAAGGTCATTAAGCATTAAAAAAGGATCCAATTTAAATTAGCCTACAAGACATGGTTTTATCAAAATTAAAGTATCAATTTTAATTTTGTTTGTATTGACCTGGTTTTTTAATGGTCAATATTCCGAACACTTTCAAATCTTTTTTGCCCATTTTTACATCTTTGTTTCATTTGACCGATTTTCGCAAAGACCTGAAATACATTGGTTTTCAAAAATACCCCCTTTTCTGTACGCCACTGAAGTAGATCGTCTTTGCAAAGTTCTATTTAATCCCAATACCTTAGGCCATAACATATCCAAAAATTATTAAAAATCCTTTGAAAATAAAAAAGTTATTAAGCATTAAAGAGGGTTCCAATTTAATTTTGCCCTTTGTCTATTTGTTTATATCTGTATATACTGCATATATGTTTCTTTTTTTTGACGTGTGTACACAGTTTTAATTGTAAAAGCATGATAAATAAATGATAAATATGATCATGTAAGGAATGAGAAATGAGCTTATTAATATTGTAATCTCTTTTTTTCAATTCAATCAAGTTGATGTCACTATGGACTGCTTTTCGTCATATTTGAAATTCACGAGCCCCCACTGACACAAAGCGTTCTTCAATAATATATTCAGACTAACCCAAAATATAGAATGCGTACTTTATATCAAAGCTTCTTACCTCTTTTCTGAAATCTGTTTCTGTAATTTCGAATACGACACAAAAACTGGCAGACACAAATTCATTTGAGCAATCACCACAGCAATGTTTTTTTGAACTTTTCGTGACTGTAGCAGTTCTGTGCCCGATTTTGAGATAGCTTGAAATGATGTGTGTAGTTGTTTGTCTAGGCCAACAACTTGATTCTAAAAATACAAGTATACTTGTAGATTTTATATTATTTATATTTCATGTGTTCACAAATAAAAAATTATTTTAAAGTATAATTTAAAATATATCTTTGGTATTATCTCTTTCAGCGGTCGCGACTGAATAACAAAAATTTCGGGGATATATTTTTAGAAAACTTTCATAAACGAAACAACCTGAATAAACAAAATAATGTGAAATAAATAAGGTGCTGGTTTCTAATCATGAGGAGTTGCTCGCATTCGGAACGATAAGTTACAAGCAGGTGTGGAAGTTTTTATATAAAATCAATTAATAACTAGGCTGGCTCAGGCGGCTAACGGCGAGGACGTTAGCCGCCTGTTATTCTTTAAACACACCTCCGAATCTCCAGCGGTCGAAAACGAGAAATGCGTCGTGTCGACGAAGGAGATACCCGCAGCTTCACTAGCTCCTGCAGGTCAATTGACATCAGCCGTGCAGCATACTGCGTCTCCCTCCAAACCCAAAACGACACGCATGCAATAGGCGGAAAACCTTCACTCCAGCTTAGAAGGAACCAAGAGTGAATAATTTCAAATTAAAAGAAAAATTTAAAGTCGAAGAATTTAAAATTAAAACTATGAATTTACGAGTGTCGATGCGTAGGCTAGAACGAGCTGTTGCCGAGAGTACAAATTAGGCCCTAGCTCAAATGTCAGAGTAGAGGTGGGTTTTATTTGTAAGGCGCCACGAGCTTATAGACGGCACAAGCAAGAAATACCCCAAAGTTGAAATATGTGTTTAGTGTTAAGTGTGAGAAATGGCAGAAACATTTAAATGTTGCAAAAACAAAACCAACAGTAATTGGTTATGCATAGTTTGCCGCAATATATTTTATCCAAGCTGCTGGAGAAGGACCAAGAATTATACTGTGATAAATCAGAACTGGATATGGTGTTGGAAGAATGCGCAAACAAAAGCTGCCACATTGACGAAGATGCAATAAATGCAATGCAACAGTTAGTTGATGAAAAGTCGAAGGAGTTGGAAAGTAAGAATCGGTATATTGCAAGGCTTAGGCGATATTCAACTGCATTTGGGGGAGAAGCCGCTGAAATGGAAGCTAAACTGGTATCCCAAATGGAGGGTTATAAGACAAGGTTAGAAGTACTAACAAAGAAAATGGCTGAACAAAATGATATTGTGCAAAAATCGAATTCCACCAATAAGTTTGTTTGCAAGTGCATAAAAATACACAGACTTTGGTAACAACAAGTACCATAGAATCCCAAACCTTTTCTAAAACAGTTCCAAATGAAGCTCAAACAGCAGTCACCTTGTGTGATGCTGAAACCCAAACAGACAGTCAGTCTGATTTAACAAACTGCATTAATATTTTAAGGGGTGAAATTGCAGAGCTTAAACAGGAAAGTGCAGTACTGTGGCACAATAAGAATAAGGCAGATGAGGCGGTTCAGAGGGCGAGGGAAGACCTTTCTGAACTGCAAGAGATAAATAGGATGATGTCAATAATGTCAATAGAATTGGACAACAAGATATTGTCGGAGCAGGTTGACTCAATGAAGAAGTACCACAAATTGTGTACCCAAACTAACACAATCAATATCATAACAATATCCTAGAAAAAAACATGTCTGAATTTATGGGGATAAAAGCTGTAGGGGTTGGGTATCATCTCTTTATCAACATGTGGACACAAGTATTTACAAAATATTTGGATTAACAGTACCACAATATAATATAAAGAAATTGAGGTGATCTCTTCCCCTGCTGTAAAAATGTATCATCCTCTGACTCTGTAATAATCTCACTGGATTTAAGAAAGACAAAAATTGGCCACTTGACCAATTTAAAGGGGTTATTGTCCATTGCAAAATTTACAAATGTAATATTAGTTAATAAGGATAATTATTGCACCAAGTTGTGTAACGAAATTTATAGATTTGTGAGTGATTTGAGTATTTGTAATAATAATTTAAGTCTCCGTATTATTGAAAATTATGAACATGGAGGAATGCACTTTAGGCACGGTACTGAATCTTTATGTAATATTTTGGGTAAGTACTTGCTATGCCAGGGATGGGTGAATGGGAAAATTCATTTGAAAAGTATAAAATGTAACACTACAGTACATAATATGTCTCATACGTAAAAGGATATCGGTGATACTTCAAAATTCACTTCATATGAAGAAACAGCAACACAAGTTACCTCAAGCCAATTAACTGGTAATTTTTTAGAGAACCTCGCAGAAACAATCAACTTGACATAGTTAGCTTAAACGTCCAATCTGTGAGGAACAAGATAGATGAGCTATATTTATTTCTGGAAAATATCAATGTCCCTAGTATAATAATGTTATCTGAGCACTGGTGGAAGCCTGATGAGCCGATTTTTGTCCCAGACTATTTGATGGTGGACAAATACTGTCGTTGTGAATTATCACATGGTGGCACAATGTGTCTCATTAAAAGCCAACTTCTGGAATCTTATCCATGTGATCGAGTAGATAGGTTTGATGAATTATTGGAGGAAAAGGTGAGTTTTCTTTGATTTGTATATCAAGTATAAAATTGTATGTATTGCGCCTCTATAGATCCCCGGTGGGTAATGGTGATGTGTTTCTTTCTAAATTGGAAATTCTATTATCTGGATTACCAATCAACGCTAGAGTAATATAGTGTGGCGACTTAAACATTGATTATTTGTCAGTTAATTGTCCAAATGCTCAGTATCTACAGAATTTGTTTTGTTCGCATGGACTGACTTCACACATAGTTTGTTCTACCAGAATTACACAGCAAACTGCCATAATGATAGATTATTTATGTACAAATTGTGATCATAAAGACATACAATCTGATGTGATATCTGCAGGTATATCTGATCATGAGGCAGTGACATGTAGAGTCACTTTCAACCATAGCTTCAATCACAAGAAAATAAAAAAAGGTAGATTATTTACAAACAAAAATTATGCTAAATTTACTCAGTCCTGCCAAAGTTCACCATGGGAAAATATATTTCACACATCACATAACCCAATAGATTCCTTTCACCAAAAATTGTCTACAATTTTTGAAAATTACTTTCCTGTCACTTCAATTAGGGCAAAGAAAAAAAAAGAACTGGTTGACGGGGAGACTGAGGGTGTCATCCAGGAACATGAGATATCTGCATTGGCTGAGAAAGTATTATTGTGCAGGTCCAGATTTTGCTAATTTGTATTACAATTATAGAAAAATATACCGAGTAACAATTAGAGCAGCAAAAAACCTGTATTACGTTAATAAGATTAACCGTACGAGCAATAAACAAAGAGAAATATGGCATATAGTAAACCAGTTTTGTCGAAAATCAAATGTAAACAAAGGCTCTGCAGATTCTTGTTGTAACCTTTCAAGTGATGAATTGAATGATTTTTACTGTTCAATAGCAGCTAACCTATCCTTCGAAATTTGAAATACGACCGATTATCAACAATACTTATCGCATGTTAACGTTAATGATTCGTTTTATCTTGCCCCTACTTGTTTGGAGGAAATTAAGCAAATGATAGGTAATATAAAAAATAAAAGGTCGTATGGATGGGATGCTTTAGCTATCATGATCTATGCGAAGCTTCCTGATTGTGTCTTGTGTGTTCTGTCCGAGGCTATAAATCAGTCTTTTCTGTCAGGTAGTTTACCACAATGTCTTAAGCTAGCCACCATTGTGCCTATTTTCAAAGGCGGTGACAGGAGTGAGCCATCGGAATTTCGCCCAGTGGCTCTCCTCCCGACATTATCCAAGATAGTGGAGAAGTTGGTAAAGGTACGAATGGTATCTTTTTTGCCTAAAAACAACATTTTGAGCAAAGAGCAATTTGGATTTAAGTCTGATTGTGGTACGAATGATGCAATGTTTGCATTTTTGGAAAGGCTTTACATCAAACTTAATAAAAAGCATAATGCAGCTGCTGTCTTTTGTGATTTGAAAAAAGCGTTTGATTGTGTCAATCATTCTATTTTATTTTATAAGTTGGAGAAGTATGGCTTTAGAGGTAATACTTTGAAATGGTTTAAATCATATTTGACCGAAAGAAGCCAAAAAGTGTTGTTCGGAGGCCATCTCTGAGATAGCCAAGCAGTAGTCCATGGAGTACCAGAGGGATCTGTGTTGGGACCAGTTTTATTTCTACTATATATTAATGATATTACAAGCCTAAAAATTAACGGTAATTTTACGCAATTTGCAGACGATGCTACTATAGCATGGAGCCATAAGAGCGAGGTAGAGCTTAGTAACATGGTGAACAAAGATATCCATGAAGTAAAAAAATGGTGTGACTGCAATTTGTTGACGTTAAATATTAAGAAGACATGCATAATGAACTTTAAATGCGATATTGAAGTGACCTTGGGTGACCATCTTCTTAAGAACCTGAATGAAAATAGATTCTTGGGTATCTACCTGGATAACAGGTTAAGGTTTGAGGGCCACATAAGGACATTACAATCAAGGATTGCATCGGGATGCTTTGGAATACGGGTTTTAAGCAGTCAACTAGAAAGACACACTGTAAGGGTTGCTTATTTTGGCTTGATTGAGTCCCACTTAGGTATGGTATTTGTTTCCGAGGGAGTTGCTCAAATCAGCTGTTTAATAAAGTTTTTCTGTTACAAAAGGGTGCGGTTAGGTATATCTACAGAGCTCCTGCGCGGGCGTCATGTGGACCGTTATATGTGGAGCTCAGAGTGTTGACCTTGGCATGCTTGTTCATTTTAGAAACAGCATCTTTAATTTACAGAAAATTTTATGCAAAGATACAAGCAGTAAATGCCAACAATACAAGGCCATCACGCAGAGTGCCACTACCAATACCATCTAGCACTCTAATAAAAAAAAATTATTTACAATAGCAAAGCCATATTTAACCATCTACCACTGAGTAATAAACGCATATAAAAGGTTTAGACAAAAATTAAAGGAGTTTTTGCGTGTTCGCCCATTTTACGGCATATATGAGTATTTTAAAGTAGATTTTGGTTGAGTGAATGTTAGTGAAATAATGTCTCGTGTATTTTATTTGACAATAATCGTATTCATGTTTGACAATAGTTTGAATTTCGCGTTTTACCATATGTTTGACGAATATTTTGTGATTTAAATTTGAGGTTAACTTATCTGGTGATGCATTTTTATCACTTATTGTTTGTCTTTAAGGTTTAGTGATATCTATTTGTGTCATTTGAAAATTTACTGTTTTATTTTGATTGTTGTCCGATTTGTATATTTTTGTAAAAGCTTTATACACAGGAAAAAATCCTGGATATGTTAGGGAAATAATGTCTTGCCTTAAATTTTCTAGAACTTAGGTAGATAGTTTTTATTTTATTTTTTGCAGCTTTGTTCACAAGAACTAAGTTCTTTTATAACAATAAAGCATTTTTGACTTTGACTTATGGAACTCATTTTAGCTTAAACTTTGCAACAAAATAAAATAAAAAGATAATCAAAAATTTATTATTTTACTATCAAGAAAACCGATCAATAAAACAACAAAAATAAGTTAGAAAATTAGATCCGATTTAAATGCCGGAAATTTATCAGCAATTGTAACGGAAAAATAATTACTCCAAAATTAATCAAAAATCAAAGTCAATAGCAAGCTCTAAAAAATTAAAGCCAATGATAAACAAATACTCAAATAGTAATCAAAAGTAAATCCAGAACGTTTCAATTATTGAGCGCAAGTAATAAAAAATCAAATACTTACTTAAGCGGCCCCCTCCCTTGAAACATTGAAATCAAAAGCCAATCAAATAAAACAAGTAGGTAGACAACAAAGAATCGATTTATTACTATTAAACGAAATATATCAAGGCAGATCAAGATAACGATATGAGAAAGTGACCAGTAATTCTGACAGATTAATTCATGCTAACAACTGTATTTCAACGAAAATAGTACGCTTTACTCGGTTACTTGATGAAATGAATTACACGTTTTTTCTAAATAAACGCCGAAATATTTAATCGTAATCTATGATGAACGCGTTAAGCATTGACAACATCTACTCGTCCTAGGAAATTTCAAGTAACTTGAATAATCACTTGATCAATGGCAAATTAACGGACGTCAAATCATGATTTGTTACAGAGCAGTATTACTAACTATCTATGTTTATCGGGGTATCAGTTATGATACGTTGATAACAGCCGCAACAAAATGAAAATAAAAATATCTAGTCCGACCTGGCGTTATTGTAGCAACCAATCAATTATAGCATTTAAGGAATGTTAAACAAGAGCGTAAGTACTCGCCGGTCAAGTTACCAGTAGGACAAAGATAATGAACAGTTTGTTTGAATAAAAAAGAAATACCAAAGGCTGATTTATAACATCAATATTAGCCAGCGTTACATGTAGCAAAGCGATTTGGTATTAATAAATAGAAGAATTTGATTCCCAAAATGAAACATTTTCCAGGACCAGATAAAATTTTGAAGTAAGGATAACACACTTACATTTAGATTTTTTGACTGAGACTTCACTTCTAACAATTCTGTAACTGATTCAATAAAACCTTGGTAATATACATTGCATAGTCTTTCAATATCCTTGTCATGATGCTTGATTCTCTCTTCCAGTTTCCTTTTAAAGTCAAGATGTTCATTGTTATCAAAAATAGTCCTAAAATAAAAGAAACAACATATTGTCACGGCTAGCAACCATCCGATTGTTTTTGTGCTACCCTATAGAACTGGCCTTGCCGCGTCTCGATTCCTTGGTCGAGAATATTATAGAGTGGCCTCGCTTCGTCTGGAGTGATCGCGATAGACTTTAGTTTGTATATAAACAGCGGAGCGTTGCAGTTAGGTAGTTGAGTGTTGAACTGTAAAGATCTAATAGTTGTAGTTATAAGAGTAGTTTAGTGTGTTTAATTGTATACAGTGGTAGAGAATAAAGAGCGTATTAGTTGAAAATAGTAAAAGTTGTAATTTTATCAGAACCCACGGGAAAAACGTAACAATATAATTGATTTGATTAAGTAAAATTGCTTATATAAGAATTATTTTAATTATATATTATAATAGGGTATGATTAACAAGTATGTAAATATATGAAATGATTGAATCGAGTTTATTTCCTTAAATAAAATATTAGATTTTCTAATGAAATATTTAACCAAAAATTAGCTAACTTACATGTATTTTAAAGAGGAAGGAACTAATAAGTAAGTCATCTGACTTACTATGTACCATAATCCATATTTTATTGGATTTTGCTAGAACAGTTATTATAATACAGAATCAAACTATCGTAACACATTTAGATATCGCTAGTAGCAGTTTAAAAAATAACTTTAGATTTATTTTTGAAGTGAAAACTTCTTTAGTTATTTATTTAGTAATATACGGGAAACTCCATTATGAAATGACCACCTTGAGAGATCCCTGAGGACATCACAAGACTTGCCGAAACATTGCCACCTATCTAACCTTCTCTTTACCACTAATAAACATAATTTTAAGCCAGGCCACAGACGAGTCACCAAATCCCACTGCACGCAGTTTAGCCGGCAGCAGGTTATAGTAAACTGTGTCAAATGTCTTGGAGAAGCCCGTATAGACTGAGGCCACCTGATAACAGTTCCCTTCCAAGGAATACACTATCCTTTCTTACGGTCTTAACATAAAATCCAGACGTATTTGATGCTTGATGGAATAATGTGTTGTCATTGTAATAAAAAAAGAAATAACAGATGTCAGTAAGATATTTCTATTCTCTTCTGACTGCGGAATAGTCAAGATAATCAAGACTGATAACCTGTTCTTTTGAACCTTTTATAGTGCTTGATCTTATCGTCCGGAAGTCTCTTTAGATGTAGGCTATATACCACTTAGGCAATTCCCGGAGAAGACAACCCGCTCGAGAACAAATTTTTCGGCTTCCTTTCTCACAAAACAAAATGTAACTTTTAGCACTTAGATCATAAATAACTATTGTTGGCGTCAAAATGGTTCAAACAACGTCGGCAACGCCGGAGTGAGGAAAAAACAACATAAAGTATGTAGATGTAGCATTACCTACCTAAACGTTGGGCCCCAATAATCATCTATGCCCTCTATTTCCTGCAGATACAGATCATATGACCTGTTTTCGTCGAATTCCTTGGAAGGCTGTTCCATTATTATTGACGCTTAAGTTGAACAGCAAAATATACCTAAAATTATAACAAGTCAGATTTATGGCATTGTAAAATTGTGTTCTTTTAATTAAAAAATCCATTTTATAAAGTGTTTTTTAGATGGCTCGTCACCAGACTCTAATGCTAAAACTAAAGGCATTTGGCATGAGAACCGCACTCTAAAGGAGAGAACGCATTAGGCGGTCGCGGTCCCGTCACATCGCGAACCGTTTTGGGCTGAGCTGATCGCGATCTCCCGAGACTCTATGATATTTGAGAACACCCGTGGAGAATTCTGCCTGGATAATATCTTTGTGAACTTCTCATCAGATTGCGCTAAGGCAAAAATTGTAAATTTTCATATTTTGGATCATAATGGTGAAGTGCTATATTTCAAAATTAAATCTAATAACTTCTCCTTGGTAAAAAGTTGTAGACAGTCTGTCTTGGGATCGGATATGTCCATCTGGATGAACAGGATAAATTTCACACATTCATTGGTCTAACCAACTGATCCAACTGGAACATATGATTTCTCTGGGAAAGCCTCAAGAAAATCATTCCCAAGCAACCCCATGAAAAGCTCAAAACCCTCATTGGCATCACTGTCATTTGCAATAAAATCCCAACTTACATTATTTATTAGGTTAAAAAAAAACAAAGAGTCCCCTTTGCGTTATGGGTCTGCATATTTTTGTAGATTATATAGAATTAAACCTAAGTGTTAATATTATGGCTGCAGTAATGTCAAAAAATTGCTTAAATATGAAGAATATTTTTGGGACTTTAAGAATGGTGACTACATTTCTATTAATGACTTTTTAGCCAGTATAAATTGGATCGCATGTTTTAGAGATATGAAATTAGAAGAAAAAATTCAATATTTTTATTCAGTTTTATTAGAAGCTATTCACTTATTTGTTCCCCTTACAAAGTATAAAACATCCAACTTTCCAAATTGGTTTAGTGCTGAGCTTAGAAGCCTTGTCATTCCAATAAACGTGCGCATAAGCAATATAAGGAAAATTGTACAGGGTGTTCACCCATAATGTCCCTTTAACTTTAGTAATTTTTAAGCTACAAAAAAAAACAAAATTTTATGGGTTTTTATGTAGTTTTTGCGCACGTAAAGAAAAAAACAAAAAATTGTATAGTATACAGGGTAGATCAAAAAGAACAATTTCTTTAAATCTAGCCCCCATTTTTTATTCGATTTTTCGATTCTACCTAAAATTCTAAGGATTTTTAATGTAACGCACTATATGCCTATTCCTAATCCTTTAGAAGTTATTGACAGTTGAACAAAATAGCGACTTCAACTGTCAATAACTCCTAAAGTATTAGGAATAGGCATATAGTGTGTTACATTAAAAATCCTTAGAATTTTACGTAGAATCGAAAAATCGAATAAAAATGGGGGCTAGATTAAATTTTTCTTTTTGATCTACCCTGTATACTGTACAATTTTTTGTTTTTTTCCTTTACGTGTGCAAAAACTGCATTAGAAACCCTACAATTTTGTTTTTTATATTTTTTTGTAGCTTGAAAATTAACAAAGTTAAAGAGGGGGGACATTATGGGTTAACACCCTGTACCATAGATAATTATAATCTATTTTCAGAATTAAGGGATCGTTGTGGTAGGCTACATAAAATTTATCAAAAACACATAAATAAAATAGAAAATAACTTGCAGGACAACCCGAAAGGGTTTTGGTCCTTTATTAACAGTCAAAAAAATGGGTACCGTTTGCCTGAAAAAATGTTTTACAGTAATAAATATAGCGAATGTAGCACTGACACAGCCAACCTTTTTGCTGAGTACTTCTCGAGTGTTTATTCTCATGACACTGTAGAATTTTTTCCAGATATAACATATGAAAAATTAGTTGACATTTCATTGGTCTGGTTCTCCCTTGGTGACATTTTTGAAGCCATAGATAAAGCACCTCCAAAAGTGGGTGCAGGACCTGATGGAGACCCATTGTTCTTTCTTAAAAAAATGTATTTGCACTTTGGTACTACCAATACAAAACCTGTTTAACTCTTGTATAAGAGAAGAAAAATTTCCTGCTTTTTGGAAAAGTAGCTTTTTGAAACCAATTTATAAATCAAAACCGAGAGAGGATGTGATCAGCTACAATCAGTCGGAGCTACCAAAGATTCTAGACTTTCAGTCGGAGCTACCAAAGATTCTAGACTTTCTTGTTAGTGTAAGGTTTTCTGCACTATTTAATAACATTATTAATCCAGAGCAATATGGATTCATGAAAGGTCGCTGGCTGACGTAAACTTGGCTCTGTATGTCAATTTTATTACTGAGAGCCTGGAAAAGGGTTCACAGGTTGACTCGGTCTATACAGACTTTGCCAAGGCTTTTGACCCAGTCAGCCATGACTTATTGATTTATAAGTTTGGCTTGTTGGGATCCAAAGATCCATTTCCAAGTTTTATTGAAAGTATGATAACAGATAGAGACCAGGCAGTTAAAATCAATAACGTCGTATCAGATATGATTCAAGTACCCTCAGGTGTCCCACACGGGTCCCACTGTGGACCTATTTTATTTAGTATATTTTAATGGAGCTAATTTTAAAAATCCCAGCCTGTAAATTGCTCAAATTTGCAGTTATTGCATTAAAATATCTTGCACAGGCTGAGGAGTTTCAAGGATATCTTGACATTTTTTGTGAGTGGTGCAAGATTAATAAAATGGACTTAAATGTTAACAAATGCTATTCAGTAACATTCTCTAGGCTTAAAAATCCAATTCAATTCGAATATAAAATAACACCTCTAAAACAGTAAAAGAGGAGATACGAGACTTGGGTATTCACTTAGATAATAAGCTTACATTTTCTAGTTACATAAATTATATAACTTCAAAAGCAATGAGAATGCTTGGCTTCATTCAGATTTCATCAGTTGATTTTTCGATTCAAACCTTCAAAAAGCTTTTTTGTAGTTTAGTCCGGCTTATATTAAAATATAGGTCAGTAGTTAGGTCGCCATCTTATAACTGGTATGTAAAACAAGTTGAATCAGTTCAAAATAAAATTTGAAAGGTAGTAGCTTTTAGATGTGGGTACCAGAGGGAAGAATATGAATATGATGAGATTAGAAGACAGTTAAACATAATGACCTTAGAATCAAGACGCACTTTTGTTGATTTATGTTTTATGCATAGGGATTTGAACGCAGCAATAGATTGCCCTGAGTTGCTGGCTCATTTCAAACTAAGATTTCCATATAACAGTATTAGAAGTAACAATTAAATTTTTTATGTTCGCTTTCATCGAACTAATTATGGATTAAATGAGCTAGTATCTCAGTTAGTAAGATCTGCTAATAGTGTTTTATCTGCAAACAAACAAATTAATATATTTGATTCATCTGTTGAGAATTACAAGAATCAACTCAAAAAACATTTAGGCTGTGATTGAAACATTATTAGGCTCAGGATTGTGTACCTAAATAGTTTACATATATATTGATTAAGTGGTTTAATATTTTGTTATTGTTTGATGATATATTTAATTAATAATTATGAAATGCATTGTTGATTGTAAAATGGTTTATCCGTAAATAAATAAATAATATTCTACACTCCACCACATGATTCCTCTGGTCTGACACATTCATTTCAACCATGCTTGCAGAACAGAGATCCATACCAAAGCCCAAGAAGACATTATCAAGACACGACTTTAATCGTGTTGGATGAAAAATTGTCTGCTCAAGACCAAGGCTCCCCTTCATGTCACAGAACCTAATTGTTTCATATTGAGCTGTGTTGATAATAGTTTGTTAATGTATTGTTTGCCATTGAATAAGTTTCAATCTGACATCCTTTGTTCTATACACATAGTTGCATATTTTGAGAAGTCTGTTGACTGGCCTGATAATTTGTACCGATTCTCTAATAAGTTCTGTGTTAATGTTGATTCAAATACAGTTTTCCCCTTTTTTGCAGTACAATGGACATGGACAGTAATTTTATAATTTTTAATATATGTATATAGCACTTGAACACTGGTATAAGAGGCAGCTAGGTTTTCCGTTTTAACATTGTTAAAGGTTTTTTCTTATTTAAGTAAAGTTAGTTCAGGACCCATTTACCTATATTAAAATTGTCACATCCACATTTTCAATTACGATGCCCGAGTACAATTATATTTATAAATAATTGAATATAGTAATAATTCTGTTTGTTTGTTTACTTTTCATTTTGATTTTCGGGTGTGTGGAGGACGGAGGAAGAAGCGGATAGGTACACCAGAGATGCACCAATTCCAAAAATTCGCGCATGCTTAGGTTTTGACGCACATTTGGCAACAAAAGGTGTAACTTTCAGCGAATCGCTTGCGATTGCAGTGAGCCTGGTGGTCTAGTGGACCAACGCCACCTATGTAGGTGGCGGTGAGTGGACTCGCGACTAGAGACGATAATCTGTGATTATTCTTGCAGCCCGGATGCATATCCATATCGAACGTACAGGATCGCAAATTTTATAGCGCGACTGTAATGTAAAATGTAAATGTGCATAATTTTCGATGCGGCGAAACGAATCCATGTCTACGTTTTAGCAAAATATCTGCAACGCCTCGGTGGTGTAGAAGGCAGAGTGATTGCCTGCCATTCTTGGGCTGCGGGTTCGATTCCCGTCGATCGCGACAGATGTTTCGTTTATTGTTTTTTATTACTTGACCTTTTTTTCTTAATTTTATGTTAGTTTGGGTTAGCCTTGGGTTAGTTTTGGTTAGCACTTCACTTGGTTAGTTCTGTGTTGTTCGAACACCGAGTAGAACAATGACTCTACTCGGTGGTTCGAATACGATTACATATTTCAGAAACCGTCTGGTCTGGTGCCTCGATCACGATAGGCGTATTCTTTTATTCACCGGTGGATTCAATCATTGGTGAACCGATGTTTTTACGGTTGACATTTCTAGGGTCCTGTCGTCACCAACCGGTGGACACCGGTTCTGAGAAAATAAGAACGCATTGATGGAAGCTTGACGTTTGACTTTGACGTTTAAATACTATATCAGTAATGTGTAATTTTTACAGCAGTTTTTGATAATATAAAATTATCTCTGTTACGAAATTACTGAAAGTACTGTACTCCAGCGACTCCGGTTTTGACGATGATGATGATGATGAAACTATTATATTAGTGTAAATCCGAGATCCAGATCCAACTCATTTACAATTTTCTTTAAGATTTCCAAATATTACATCATTTTTATAGAGCTTAAAATACTTTTCAGAAATTTCTTCAAGGAAAGAAGGATCAATAAATAAAGACTTATCTCACATAAAGTCTCCTTTTAAGGTTCTATGTTTCAACTACCACACAACTTTTAATATTATTTTACTGTAACGGCGCCCTTTACTTACTTTTTGCGACCTCCTGTATTTCGGTTTTCTCGGGCGCCACCCCTTTGATATTTACAGCGACAAAGGGGATCGCTATTCGCCTATCGGGTAACCTTTAGACAGTGGAGAAACGGTTGTCCAAAGTTCGGTTTTTAAATACTCGGAATCGATCCCTGGTAAATGAAACACTCCGTGTAAACTAAATAATGGTCGTGTTTATCAGACAGTAACTATAAACCTAACTTTCTTATAGCTAAAAGTATCAGACAACTTATTCTAAGCGACCCAACCCGGTAATACGTAAGAAAACTCAAAACGGTAGTAAAAGAATCGAAATCTCTAATCGCGCGGTAGACTGTAGCGGTGCGGAAGCCCCACGGTAAGTATTTTTTAGCAATTACGTTAAACGGTAGTGGTTCGGAAGTCCTACTGTAAATATGGCAGTAAATACGGTAAACTGTAGCGGTACGGAAGCCCTACTGTAAATATGGCAGTACATACGGTAAACTGTAGCGGTCGGAAGCCCTACGGTAAATATGGCAGTAAACACGGTAAACGGTAGCGATACGGAAGCCCTACAGTAAGTGCGGTAGTAGATACGGTGAACTGTAGCGGTCCGGAAGCCCTACGGTACGTGTGGCAGTAGATACGGTACGGAAGCCCTACGGTAAATACGGTTCTCAATAGATCCAGCTCTATGACACGGTCGGTTCAGCAAAACGGTTCCCTAACTCGGACGTGAAGCCTGGAAGGATCCTTAGCCGGGATTACTCCACTTGCCAAGCCAGGATGGCCGTTATTACTCCGCTTGCCAATAGGGGAGCCGGGATTACTACGGGAGGAAGGCCGGGATTACTCCGCTTGCCAACCGGGATTGCCAAGCAGGGATGGCCGGGATTACTCCACTGCCAATAGGGATGGCCGGGATTACTCCACTTGCCAAGGCAGGATGGCCGGGATTACTCCGCTTGCCAAGGCAAGATGGTCGGGATTACTCCACTTGCCAATAGGGAAAGGATCATGGCCCAGGAATACGGTACGACGGATATTTACCTGGTCGGTCGGTCGGTCCTTCCCGGTTTGTCTGGAGCTGGCTCTGTGGTAGACTGCCTCTCGACTGCCGACTGACTCGACTCGAGAACCCCGAGTGGGTACTGCCTGTTTAGCGCGATGCCGCCCGGTTTTGTTAGCTCGACTCGTAGAGGGGATTGCCGCGATCGCGTCATCGGCCGGCCGATAGGTGGGGACCTCACGCGCAGCGTGATGCGACGAAGATCGCGATGCTCTACTGGTACTGCACGAGAACTACGGAAAAGTGAAAAGCGATTTCCTGGCCTTTCGCGACGGAATATTTTATAGAATTGAATTTAGCATATTTAAATTATATTTTATGAAAAAGAATGATGTTAATAGCACGTAAAATAAGAAAGTTAATCCGTAGTGCATCCTATTCCCCAAAAAATATAGTAACTTCGTTACATTACACAAATCATTTTAGTAGGTTTAGTGGAAAATTTACTCACCCTTTGAAGGACGAGTCAATTCTTATTCTGTTAAAAAAAAAACCTTAAAACTAATACCCGAGTTGTGCGTTAACACAACTTCAACGGGACGGTCCATTATATCATTATTTATATTTATCTAAACAATTTAATAATGATTCTATGTATCAAAATTTGAAATTGTATGTTAAAAAAAACAAATATTAAATGTATAGGTTAGGAAAGTTGCTCCCCCCCACAATACACCGAAACAACCGACCTGGCGAGCCGGTGGAACCTGATGCAATAAAAGAACGCCAAATGGATCAATCGGTGGATCAACCGTTGAAAAAAAGAATACGTCTGATCATAGATATGCGAAGCTGATAAATCAACCAATCGAGCGTCGAATTAAAGAATGCGCCTTCACCGAAATCGCTAGCCGCGTTCGTTTTCGTCATCTTTTTCATCAATTTGCTCTGAAAATTTGACAGTCACGAGTTCTGTGTATTTGTCACGTGCCTGTGTTAGAGCAAATCGAGGAAAAAGATGACAAAAACGAACGCGGCTGCCTGGCGATGTCTATTTGACAGAAGTTGGGCCGACGCCATATTTGTTGTCTTTTAATGAGGGAGGTCGGGTCGTTCTAAAATTATTTCTTCTCGGAATTTATAAGTGAAACTCGCGATTCTGTGCCGTTTTGTGATCATAGTTAATTCTCGTCTCAGTAATGTTGTGTTAAGGGGCTCATTAGAGCCCAAGTTAATCACCCAGATCGACTTTGTGGTCGTGATCCTTTGTCCTGTTGGGGTTGTTAGGTAGCTATTTGATCATTAGTAGCATTAATATATTAATACTTTATAATTCGTTGAGGAATATTATTTTGTTACTGGAAATGGTCAGACATCCTAAGCAAAAATTTTCATAATTTTTAATCATTATTTGAAAAAATATATTTTTCTAAATGGTAGGTATCTACAAAATGTTGGTGAGAAATTGTTTTTTTTTGTCATGGATATATTTTCTTTAGAAAAATGTTTTTGATATTGTTTATATGCATCTTTTTTTAATGCTCTGCACCTATTGGATAAATAACAAACCTCAACCTTAGGTCAACTCCTGTTCATTTATTTAATTATTTATTTACACGAGGTGGAGGTCTCCATTCTATCCAGATGGTCAATCAGATGTGATACTTATCACATCATTATGGTCCTTGGTTCTTATTAAAACGTTGATGTTTGTTCATTATAAATTAGTTAGAAATACATACTGAATTTTAGCTCATTTTAGGTCAGAAACTATGAGGACTCATATGAAACAATTATTCCCCAGTAATTGTTTAATTTCAACTTTCTTGCTAACAATACATTGTTGTCAATATCTGTCTGGTAAAGTATCCAGATGAAAATTGAAAGGATGAATGTGTGTCTTGATGAAATAGTTTTTATATATTTTTTTTATTACATTTTATTTAATTTCATTTAGTAGGTTGTTAAATCAACAAAGTACTACGAGTACATATTGCTTATTTTTTAAATATTACTGCTTATTTTTTAAAAGCACCAAGGTATGGGATACCCGTATGTGCTTTTTATGTTCTATGACTATAGTACGTACATCCATATGCCTATTATAAATTATTGCAAAAATGCCTTATTCCAATAAAATAGCAGAAAGCAATGCAAAAGAGAAATGACAGACACACAAACACAATACATCACAAACTAGTTCATATACTATATCGCAAACTCACTCAAAAGCTCATGAATTGGGGTATGCTAATAGTTCTAGAATGTAATAGATATACCCCTATAAGAGTGATGCTGTTGACCCTTAACTGGCTTAATGTGAGGGAAAGAATATACTTCTTGAGTATGATTTTTATTTTTAAAATCAGCCGAGGGTTACTAGGGCTATACTTTTAACAATTCATCACTATAAACAACCAAGTCCATTGATATAATACACAAAAAAACATTGATTTCCATGTAACAAGAACCAGGTTAACATTGTCGATCGCTTCACTGTTTGTGAGGGGAATTTGTGAGTACAATAAATTACTGACAAATATAAAGAATTGCCAAAATCTTTCTTTATTTCGGAATCTGTTGTTGAGGAACATTAAGGGTGTAGGGTTATAGTGAAATAATGAGATGTCATTTTATTTATATTGTATTTGTGTGGATATGTTGTATGTATTAGGTCTCCTATTTGAATAAAGTTATTATTATACATGTAATATTTTTTAGTCTCTTACAGAGTAGTTAAAGCCAAAACATTTTGAGGATGCACCACATTTGAACCGAAAAAAGGTTAGAAAAGTACTTTTATGTAAAATTCATTTTTATCAAAAAAGAAAGTTATTTTATGACTATATGTGAAAAAACTGGATTATGAATATGTTTTATTAATGTACTAATCATATGAAGTGGGTACCTAGTACTTTTAATGAGGGGACATTTCACATTAAACCAACCAAAATAAAAGGAGGTTTGGCAGATCACCTCACCTATTTTGATAATGTTCAGTATAGTTATTCCATCCATCTAGCAGATGAAAAGTTCAAAATTTAAAATTTTTCGAAGTAATTTTTTTGAACTTGATTTTTAAAAGTGAAAAAAGTGACCATTTGTCCTAAACTTACACTAGAGCAGTGAGTTATATTCCATTTAAAAGGTCTTGAAAATGCCTTTCAAATGATGTACCACTATACCAATATAAGAATAGGTGTTAAAAAAAAAAAATTTTTTGAAAAGTTTTTTTTTTTTTCATAAAATTACATTATTTTTTTGTCAATATTTTAGCAAGATATTCATCAGATTTCGGGATGGAGAAATGATGGGTTCACAGATAAAAAACTATTAAGGGGGATTCATAAACTTGACGGTGAGTATTCCGTTTGCCGACGGGATTGACGTTTACCGACTGCCGGTCGTAGCCACAAAAATTACCTTTCATAAACTTGCCGTTGTGTCGTGCGTCGTCCGTCAAAAACATAAACAAATTTAACCTATAAATTTAGCCTAATTGTTGTTGTTAATGACCCTAAATTGTATTAGAATGGACAACTATGATGGCCAGAAGTATTTATTAGGTGCATTAAAGCTTATTTTCTGTTCGTATGCAGCCATTAAAATGTGTCAAAACAAACACGACAAAACGAGACCAAGACGCAGAGGTCCTTAATATCACGTGACAGATTAAAACGCATTTGATTGGCTCTTAAAACATTCTACGACCGTTGCTACGACCGTCGGCCGGAAAAAGATAAAATTGGTTTATGTTCAACGGCACCACCGGCAGGTCCACCGGCGGCCGGTAGAGATAACGGCAAATATGAATGGTCATATGCATTTCAATGTTTTTAATTTAGAACGGTCACCGCAAACGGCACCGGCAGTCGGAACGTCAAGTTTATGAATCGGCCTTTAGCAATTTGGAAACAACAAAAATTACAAAGTGTTTTTTTTTTTTATTTAACACCATTTTTCAGAGTTTACCGAGATACCGAGGTATTTACAAAGTTTGGTTTATTGTTAACTTTCTTTCGTGTTTTTAAAGTAAGTCCTAAACAAAAACCTAACCCATATTCCTCCACATTCCTAGAAAAAAAAATTCAATAAGACCAAAAATTTCAATCTGCTATTTTTTCAAGCAGAAATTCTGCCTTAACCTTCCCCCCATAAGTTTCAATGTTTGCTATTTTTTTCAAGCAGAAACTTGTTGAAACTAATTTAGTAAGTATCCTTCTACCTCCCTCCATACTTGGTTGTGTTTTCTGCAAGAATATACCTATCCAATGAATTTTTATAATTTTAAACTGGGTCCAGACCGGCCGCGCCACTCCGCACCAAGCCGCGCAGTGCATTTGTCAATGTTGTAGCAACTTCATCTGCGAACATTTTTTTTTATAGTTTGGTCAAAGAGTATATAATGTAAAGAGAGGACAGTAAGACAGAGCAATCAAATTAGAGAGGGATAGATGAGAACTCCGATTTAAAGGGCGCCTCGTATGTTCTCGGATTATATCGGACACAATCGTCAAGCAAGGACAATCAGCCAACACAGTGGGTTAAATATATCACGTAAAGGTCAAGTTTAGATTTATTAGGGAGACGTTTGGTTTAGTTTTTTAATTCATATTGTGTAATTGAAATTAGGTGTGTAAACTTTAATTATGATATGTAACACAATTCATTTAATAAAATCTTTTAATAATCCCTCGGTAAAATTTTGCTTACCTGCAATACATGCATTTTTCTCAAAAAATCCTAGGATTTCTGATAAAACATTAATTGTTTTAATTTTATTACTAAATATTCAGAAAATTCTACTCTAATAATTAAGCTTCATACTCACTTTCGCGAATTTCGCCTTTTTTGACATAAACTGTCATTTTCAGCTTTAAAATTATTCGCGGAGAAAAATTTGATTTTCTTTTACGAATTCTACCATAATTGTGAATTAACCTCAAATTTCTTGACTGCTTTGCTATATTTATTTGTTTATTCTTTTCAGGCATTGGGTTCATTAGTTAAATTGTAGAATAGATACTTTGACCATTGGATAATAATATTAATTATATTTTTTTTCGGTGGAGAAATATTATTTTATGTTCCGTTTGCGTCATTTTGGTAATTATCCTAAAACTACGAAACACCCACCAGCTAAATGACACCAGAAAAGAAAATTTTCGGTTGGAAATATATTTTTAAAATGCGATTTTCGCAATTAAGTTGCAGAAATGAGATTAATTGAACCCATTCTAGACTTAAAAATATATTACTAACCTGCTTACATCTTCCTGTACTTGGACCTAACCTATAAAACCTATTCTAAAGCATAAATTCGCAAAAAAGTTAAAACTATTTGAACTTTTTAGCAAATATTCGCCGACAAAATTTCGCGTCTATGAATATGGACCAAAACTTACATTCGCACGAAAAATCTACAACTGTCAAAAAAAGGCGAAATCTGCGGAAGTGAACATGAAGCTTTAAAGTGAGATTCGAATAGAATTTACTTTTTCGTTGGTTTATCTACATACTAAGAGTTAATCCCCTCTATGTTTTGAATGAAATTTTCCTTTAAAATAATCGAAAAATATTGATTACACTTTTTTAATTTAAACTGAAAGTAATTCTTATTTGATTAATTAAAGCTTTTAGCCGTCTTGAATAAATTTTAATAAAAATTTGCTGGAAACATTAAAAGATTGAATTTTATCACATTTTTTAATTAAAATAAGTTAAGCACTGAGATTTTAAGAAAATGCAAAAGTTTAAACAAATTCAGAGAATTTGAATGAAAATCACTCGATATAAAATTTTATCCTAGCAGAAAGTATTAGATATTTAGTAAATTTTGTCATCATTTTCGTTATTTCGACCCACTGTGATGAAATCGATTATTCGCCATCTTGTTTGACTTGACGTCAGCATCGCCCGCTTTGATAAAAAGTTACATCCGGAAACGTCGCGATATCTCCGAGTTAAAGGGACGAGGTCATTGAAACGGCTGACGAAAGATCAAAGGAAATTCGCCGGCTGTCTTCTCTTTACATTATATACTCTTTGGTTTGGTCATTGCGCGAGGAACGTCCAGATAAGCGGCTCCACTCTGCGACAAACATCTGCTTGTCAATGTTCCACTATGCGTGTTGAGATATTTATATATATTTTGTGGTTGAGAGTGGTCATTATTAATAGTCAAAGTCAACCCTGATGACTACAAGGCTACTAAACAGTCAAAAAAATTTATAGTGTTAGCAATCTTCTATTTACTAAGTTGTCAGATATATTTTTATTGTATTATATAATTTTTGCTTGTACTAAGTCCGAACTGAACGCGCCAAAACGCGCACGAACCTCGAATTTCTTTTGATGTACCGACAATTGGTGGAACAACAACGAACACGCGCGGATCAGATCGGCCGTACGCGTTCGTGCGCAATTCCACGTCTACAATAAAATGCAACTGCAACATGTAAAAACGTTTTGCGCGAAGCCGTGCGGCCGATCTAGACCCACTTTTTCAAATAATGAATTAATGTTTCTTCAATCTGGTTTTGCAACTATTCAGTACTCGGTTCAGTATGATAACTTGTGGTCATTAGCGTGTATTATTGAAAGAAATTAAGAATCTGATAAGCTAAAAATTTTGTATCCAATTGGACCATCTAGTTCATTTATTATCCTACGTCCAAAGCAGCAAGCAAGCAAGCAGTCACTCTCACAAGTAATAACTTTAAAAACCTTCATATCATCTGCAAACAGTAGACAATAACTATTTAAGGATAGTGATATGTCATTTATAAATAAGGCAAAAATTAGAGGAGCCAAATTGCTACGTTGTGGGGCACCACTAGATGCAAGACAATTCCTCTGAAAGGTATCCATTATATTCCACAAATTGTGGTCTTTTACTAAGGTAACTCACAAAAAATTTCACCAGGTTGATATGAAAGCCAAATGATAGTAATTTAGATGCAACAAGGTTCAACCTGTCAAAAGCCTTCGAGAAGTCTGTATAAATCACATCAAGTTGATTCTTTGATTTGCCAGCTTCATAAGCTTTTTGTATAAAGCACATAAGATTAGTTTGTGTTGACCTTTTGTGGAAGAAACTGTGCTGTTTGGAAGATATCAGGTTCTTCACTTGAGGAAAAAGTCTATCATAGATACAGATCTCAAAGGCCTTCGAAAAGTTAGATAGGATTGATATTGGGCGATAGTTTTCAACTTTGACTGGGCATACTTTAGCTTTTTTCCAAATATCTGGGAAAGTGTTAGAGCGAAAGGAAAGATTAAATATAAATGTCAATGGTTTACAGAAGACTTCAGCACAGTCACGCAGTAAGATGGGATCTGATCAGGCCCAGCTGTTTTTTATATTTTCCAACCTTTTTAAAGCCTTTAGCACACCATCTTCACAAAGGTAGTTAACTGATACATTGTCATGCCCTTGATTTGTTAAATGTATCTGGTCAGATGGATGCGACGACCCTGAAAAGACACTACTAAAATAATCAGCAAAAGCATTTACTATTTGGTCAGGGGAACTTAAGATTGAGTCCCTATGCATAACAGACCAAGTTATTCTAGATTTTTTGGATTTCTGTTTAAAATAGGACCAAAATTTCTTAGGGTCAGATTTAATAGATTTCTCAGTGCCAAAGATATAATTTTTATATGCAATGTCAACCTTACATTTGATGTTGTACCTACTCTGTGAATAGGGAAGGTAGTCAGAGTACATATTAGTTTTTTTCCATCTTGAATGTATATTACCTTTTCTTTTTAGGGCTAAGATAATGTCCCTTGTATACCACACGGGATATGAATATTTCTTGTTTTTTTTTGGCCTGTAAACAGGAACAGATTCATCAAAAATTTCAGTTAGTTTATTGTAAAAAGACAAATCTGCAAGATCAATGTTTGAATGGGAATATAGAAACTTCCAGTCATCCTCTGAGATGAGCTGATATAAAAGAGGGTAGTTGGCCTTATGGAAGTTGTACTTACTAGATTGGGAGTTTGTGGCAAAGTTATTAGTTTGAGCAAGGGTATGTAATGTATTTAAATTGATAGATATGTTGAGTGTAGGGTGATATTTGTCCTTCAGAACCAAAGGCACCTCTTCTTTAGTAACTATACAGGGAATATTTAAGAGAACCAAATCTAACATGTTCATATTATTGTTTATAATTGTGTTCAACTGAGTGAGATCAGTGAGAGCCATGAAGTCATGAAGGGCTGTTTGTTTAGGGTTCATGAGATTACATTGGTGGACAAAATGAATGTTAAAATCACCCAGTAGAGTAACTTTTTGATTATGAAGTAGATGGAAAGATGCAAAAAATTCAAACAGTGTTTCATAAAGTTGCAAGGATGAGTTAGCTTTAATGAAGATTACAAAAATATAAATGCTAACATTTTCTATAAAAATTTGAGAGCCAGCAACATCAATAGCAGGTAATAAATTATAAAGACCAGTTAAATTAATTTCAACAGATTTTACTCCGAGAATAACACCTCCACCCTGTTTGACTTCAAGAGCATCCAACTCTCTGTCCTTACGATAGATCAGTGAAAAGCTCAGAGTCTTGTACTCCGTCTTGCAGCCATGATTCAGTTATGGCAACAACATCACACTCATCAATGGATATAGCCTTATAGAAATCATGGGTCTTACTGTTTAGGCCACGGACATTCTGGTAGACTGCTGTTAGCTTCCCATTGAACAAGCCAACTAGTTTAAAGGACTCCCAATGGCAGCAGGATCCCGAGCAGGATTCCTGTTAAAAGAAACTATTTTGGGACTACCATTCCTCCATATGACTTTGAGATCTTCTTCTCCAGTACTCAACCTTCGCTGCTAATTGATCTTTAAATGCTTGATATTCAGACATCTGTCTAGATGTGAGGTCCTCTCGAATAGAGAGGTGCTTGAGGCCATGACTTGTTTTAAGATATCCAGAGTTTCTTGTTATAGAAATGGCCAGATCGGCTGAATCACAAACAACTTTTATTGGCCTACTTTTGTTTGGCACTTTTTTCCCTAGGCGGAACACTTTGATGGTTTCTGCTGAGAGCTCGCTGTCACGAGCACAACATTTCATGGCTTTTAGAACTGTAGACTTGATGTCCTCTGTGTCGCCAACATTAGGATCAGTGACCTCAGGAAAATTATAAACGATAAAGTTTTTCTTGGGATTTTCTCTTTCTTCCTTCTTCCTAAAAAAACTACCAATGCTGGCTCCAATGTCTGCAAAATAATTTGGATTTCCCTGGGGGTAGTATGGGAGTTTGTGCCACAACATTTTTGTGTGGTTCTAAATCTTTTTCCAGAGTCTCCACTCTCTTACTCAAGAGATCGTTTGTAACCTTCAGTAGATCGTTCTAATCTTCAACCTCCCTAAGAAGTTTTTTTAGATATAACAGTTCAACCTCATAAGTCTCGGTGGATTTCTGCTTTGAAGCGGAAGTTTCTCTTTCTTGTTTGACTTGCTTAGTGCAGCTTTTACACCATGCAACAGTAACTCTTTCTTTAAGAAGGATGCACCGAACTTCAGTTGCAGTTTTCACTCCACTACAGTTTCTACAGCAAGCAGCAATCACAACGAAATCCAAAAAGACAGATTTTATCCTCCTTTGGAATACAAAATGCATTACACTCATAACAAATTAGCCTTTCAGTCTGATTCATGTTTGGCAAAGATCAATAAAACAAGTCCAAGACATCCAAAAGCCCCATCCAATTCAAAAAACACGTGCAATGTGAGGTTATATGAAAGTCCCAGCCACTATGCCTAAAATAACAAAGCCTGCAACTGGATAACAAAGTTTACGTGTTAAGTTCCACTTATGAGCACTAAGTACACTAATTTTACAAATTAATAGCCCCTAAAAACATAATAAAACTCAATTGAAAACTTGATCTAAATATGTTGCAACATTAAGTACATTAACTTTTACAAGTAAAAACATAATGACATTTTAATTTGACTTCGATGAGACTTTGTTCCTATCAAGAATGAATATATTCCAGCTGGCAAGTGTCACATCTGGGACCTAATAATTCAGTTACCCTGTTATTCGTTTGAGTATCAATATCTATTGAGACCTGTTCAAATTGCAAGAAAATATATAAATGTTCAAAATGATTTTCACCTTCGTTAACGTAATGTCAGCAAGTGAATGGACAACAGGTAATATAAGTTGGGGTTTTAGTCTACTTTGTACTTCGAGTCGTAGTTATTATATAATATGATTTTTATCGTTATTCTTTGTAAATTTGGTTTTATCGTTAATGTAGGGTCTTATAAATGGATGTACCTATTAGGTTAGTTTTACATGGCCAATTTATCCGTGAATTAATTTAAGTCGCTTCACGAATTTGTCTTGAAATCGTGCGTGAAGTTTTTCGCGAATTTATTCAGGTAAACAGAACATGTTCTATTTTTCGTCAATTTATCGTGAATTGACAATCACAAAACTAAAAATAATGTGAGATTTAAATTATATTAGTGTCAAAATTATTTTGTTGTGTTTGTGTAATAATAATAAATAATTTGTTCTGGCATACCTATACACAAAAACAAATTCATAAGATATATCCTAAAGATTTATTTGTTGATGGTCGGTGCCACTGATGAACTGTGAAAAAAATCATCAGGTTTTTGACTCATGTAAAACCAATTCTAATTCATGAAGAAATTGACGAAGAAAACCGGGAATTAATTCATGAATAAATTACCCTATTTAAAACTAGCCTTAAACATGTTTTACTGAACTAAGTGCTATAATTGAGGCGTATGCACAATGGTATATTTACATTTTTTTTACATTAACTGCTGATCCATTTACACGAAGCTTTAATGTGCTTCGATGTTAATAAAGTGCACCTATTTTTAGCCGACCTGGAAGCATTATTTTAAAATGCGATATGTATTTTTATGTTGTGTACATTTGAGTTATTGTGAATGTAAGCTCTTATAAAACATTATGTGTCTATTACACCCTTATTGCTAAACCAAAGATGAATGCACGTTTTATTTACTGGTTTAAAATGTCGAAAAACAAAGTGCTGTAAAAGTAGCTTTTGTGTCTGCTATCTACGGCCCTGAATTAATTTTTTTTATCAACCTGTATTTGACTTAAATTAGCTTTGGGGCGTTGAAGCATTTTTACTTTAAATTGTCAATAGAAGATTTTTTTAGGTCTTAATTTGTTGCAGTATTGTATCAGACTGGCTAGGCGAGGCGCTCAAGGTGGCCCCCAGGGCCAAGAGGACCTGGAGGATGAAATTTTAGAGTGGGATGACCGGGTGGAGAATATAGTTGGAGATCGGTAAGGTTTTTTTGTGTACATCTTCAAAAGTATAATGTAAACGCTCAAACGGCCTTACTTTTAGTGACTCCTAAATCCCCGATAATCAGATTTTGCAAATTCTAATTGCTCTATAAACATATATCAATTTCAGTCATGCAGACCAGACTATATCTGTTCCTGTTCCCCTTTGACATTTTTTTTTATGTACACTCTGGATCTGGATGGCATTTTCATTTATGTTTTGATGCATACCTACACAGTTTATTACAGAATATAGAAAGTAATATTGAATTAAAAAAAGCTTTTAAATGTTAAAGGATTTGATGATCTAACACTATAGAGTCTGATTAGCTTTATCCAGGGTTGTAAAAAATCAGGCTTTTTGTTAAATTAACAATTTTTTCATTTGTAGTGACTTATACTCGCATAATAGACTTTTACAAACATAAAAATTGAATTATTTTTCTTTATTTTACTAAAAATACTTCTTGTCTAGAGTTGCAATTGGAAGAATTTCTCTGAGACATCCATAAAACTTGTTCTTTCATGAAAAGTCCCGACCGCTTTCCAGTCAGAACAAGCCTTTATAATGTGCTGGTGATGCGAACTGACGCTATTTATTAATTCACTGTCCACCGATAAATATCAAGGCGCTTGTTCCTACCCGTTGTTTGAATAGTGTTTTTAATAGGTCTCATAGAGTGGTGGCAAAAAAGATCCTATTTGACAATATTTTATTGAAAAGTTCAATAAACCTGATGGGAAAACTGGACGCAGTGGCAACCTGCAAAAAGGAATCGAGGAACGAATGAAAACCCACTGGGAAAATGTTATCTTTTTCTTTATTAGGCCGATTTCCCGCGGCAGGGAGGTTACTTATGCTAGAGGGGAAAGGGATACATCGAAATAGGATTGTTGCAGGGGTACTTCTTGGTCTCCATCCGACGCTCACCCTGCATCTAACTGAGGCGTGCTGAACTGGCGGAACGCCGTTAATCCGCCCATCAGTACCCCAGTGGAAATTACTCTCTCGACGCTTCTGCGTAGCACCTCAAACTTCCTAAGTCCTCGAACGGAGAACCAGCTCCATACACCTCCCACAATTCAATGTGGGCGTCAGTACCATGAAATTTCTTGAGACAAAACGTTCGAGCAAGGTATCCCTGATCACTGTGAGGTCATATTGGGCAGTTTTTGTATTATGTGCAATTTCCAAGGGAATGGAGTCCGTCACCACCAGAACGTCTACCATAAAATTAACACGCTCATACTCGCTACTAACTCCGGCTTCTTGACACCAAATGAGGATAAGGATAGGAGGCTCTGAAATGACCTCATATCCTCGGTGCTGGAGGCTTGTCCTTAGGTAATTCGTAACGGCATCATGCAAATTCGCCAAAACGAAGGCGGTTCTCAGTTATATCCAACTCGCGGGCCAAGAGAGTATTCGTTGATTACGCTTGGTGAAGCGAGGGGATATTTAGTCCATCAATTAATCAATCAATCAAAAAGTAGCTAAACGAAATGGTTGTTGACAAAGCCATACTAAATAGGAACATTGAAACCTAAATTTAAATATAAAACCCGTCATAGATATGAAACAGAACAACTGGTGAAACTTAAAAAAAAATACGAAAATTATAAAAAAAACATTTTAAAATACACAACGAAATACTAATGTCCGTATACACCAGCGAAACTAGAACAATTAAAATACATAAATAAAAAATAACGAAAAAAAAAAACAGAGAATAAAATGTTATATCCATTTTATTCTCTGTAAGAAGGTAAGAAGACCATTAAAATATTCATCTAGTGTGTAGTATGGTTTAGTGACTAGCAGCTTTTTTAACGCCCTATTAAATCTAATATTGCCCCTTATCCTTCTTATTCTAAGGGGTAGATATTCTTACCCATAAAAATAAAAGATTTTCTGACTAGCTCTGAGTGTGGAATAAGCAACCAGGGGGTGTCAGTCGATCTAGTTCCAAAAGAACAACCTGGAACTATCTCGAAGCCATGCTTAGCGAAAACGATACTTGCCGTCCGCAAGATATAAAGGGAGTAAAGTGTCAACATTTTGTTTTTCACAAAAAAGTGGACGGCAAGACTCGCGGTGCCCCACTCCACAGAAGGTACGATCCGCTCTCTTTTGCAAAACAAAGACCGATTCAAAAAGATACCGGCACATGATCCCCAAAAGCAAATACCATAGACAAGGTGGGACTCGACAAGGGATGGTAGGCACTCTGTCATTTGAAAATCTAAGTTCCTCATGATAACTCTAAGCGCATAACAACCAGTGGACACCCTAGTGCGGACCTCATTTATCTGTTCTTGGAATTTAAGGTCACCATCAATTGTAAATCCCAAACATTTATTTGAACTCTGTGCCACGACAAGTTCATCGTTTATAGAGATGCCACCCATTAAACATCTAAAACTCAAAATACTTGTTTTCAGCGCATTAAAGCAGAGGCGGTTTGCGTCGCACCAATCGTTAACCCTGGCCAGATCAATGCCCCCAAATCCAACCCTCTGAACCCTACGCGACAAATAGGAACCAAGCCAGTACAAAGAAGGCCCCCTAAAGTCATACCTCTCCAGCTTCCACAGCAGTATTCCATGATCTACACAGTCAAATGCTTTGGATATATCACAGAACATTGCTGCAGCCGCCTCACCAAAGTTTAGCCCGGTGTAAAAAATGTGAAGAAGATCAAAAATGGCATCACCCGCACCCCTCAATTCCCGGAAGCCAAACTGCTTAGGACTCAAAAGGCAAAGTCTATTTAAAAATAAAGTCATTCTCTCCCTCACTAGCCTTTCAACGATCTTTGACAAGGCAGGCAGAAGCGCTATTGGACGAAAATTGGACGGGCTATTGTGGTTACCGCCCTTATGAAGAGGGACAATTACTGCCTGGTTAAGACAATCAGGAAACAAACCCGTTGAAAATGAGTAGTTTATTGACTCAGCTAGGGCTTCCAGAGCCTTGGTTGGAAGAGCAGATAAATCCTCAAAGCGAGCGGGTCCCATCCTGAAGAAATCTTATTCCTGATACTTCCAACAATACCTTTGACCTCGAGTGTATTTGTAGGACCAAAAAAGAAAGTCTCAGCAACATTTATATCCCTCGTGAAGTGTTCGGGTTCATCGGCTGAAATACTATTGGTCAGTTCAATAGCAACATTGCAGTAGAATGAATTAATACTGTCCACACTCAACTCGGAATCTGTTGGCACATCAGTCCTTTTCCCTCTGAGCTCATTCACAATACACCACGATTCTTTTGATTTATTACAAGTCCTATAAGCCTGTTTGTATGCAAGTACAGGGTGGCTCGAATTCGAGTCTGTAGGGGGGATCTTGAAAACCGTAAGCGATACAGTGTCGGTCAAATTAGGGCAAAATTGCGCATTTAGATGCCTAACATAATGCTGTTTTGAGAGTTTTAAAATTCCGAGTATTGTAGATATCCGGAACAAAACAAAATTTTGAAAAATCGATTTTTTATCGGTTTTCAGATATTGGCGTTATTAATATAAATATGTGTTTTTTTTTTAATTACTTATTTTCTTTGGCGTATTTTTTAATAGTTTGTTACTTTTGAAATTTTTTTATTCTATAAAAATATTCTATTTTGTTTTTCCTGATAAGTGGAAAATTGGTGCCTTTATTTTTAATAAAAATAAAAAGTGGTAAAATTAAATAAACAGCTTCGTTTATTTTTTATCCCAAAGCAAAATAAATAATTAAAAGATATTAAAAATAACAATTAAAAAAAAGAATAAAAAAAATTAAAAACACATTCATATTAATAACGCCAATATCAGCTGAAATCCGATAAAAAAATAAAGGTTCGTATTTAAAAAATACAAAAAAGTTGATGATGATCCCTTGAAGATGAAACGTCGAATTAAATAAGCTAAGTAATTTTTAAAGTAATCTACTAAAAGTCCTCAATGAATTAACCATTCTTAAACTAATTGGCAGATGATTAAAAAGTTTGTGACCCTCTTAAATCTGTGACCTTTTCACAAAGTACTTCTTGGAATCGGCAAGGGTAAATCATGAGTTTGAATGGTCACATGCTGCGGTGTAGGACCCTGCAGCCTGGTGCGATGTTCAAAAATAAGGGAAGATGTTTTCAAAATGAAAACAGATGTCAAGGTCAAGATTTTCTGAGCCACGAAGGATTGTCTTTGAGGCACATTTACAATAAATCTTACTGCCTTTTTCTGAAGAACAAAGAGGACGTTCAAAAGGCCCCCGACTAGCTACACCCCAGAATGGTATACCATTCCGCAGATGTGACTCAAACAAAGAAAAATAGACAGTCCTTGCCAGTCGCTGACACAATTTCTCCCGAACCCCTCTCACAGCAAAGCATCCCGATGAGTTTTCTGCTCAAGGCTAGTATACGGTCTTTAAAGTGTAACCCGCCATCAGTCATGATTCCTAGGAACCTAGTTGCAAGTATCCCGGGAAGGAGGTCCCCATCAAAAGGTAATCCCGTGGGATCACATTTAAATCCCACCATGTGTGTCTTGCTCAAATTCAAACACAGACGATTGCAATCGAACCACTCCCTAATGATCATCAAGTCATCAATCATGGTCCGCTTCAGCCGCTCAATCTCTATGGCCTGCCATAAAATTGAGGTACCATCAGCAAAAAGGGTGAAGTGTCCAGAGGTATTTAATTGAACAAGATTATTGATAAATGAAGAGTGAAGGTTGTGTGCATGTATGAAATGTACTAAATGAAACACTTTTTGTATTCCATGCATAAAATTTTAATCCAAAAGGACCTCTAAATTAGCGTAACAGAGCGCTTTCGGACGGAGCACCCTCATGGTTATTTGTCAGTGGAACAAAAAGGCATATCCACGAAGAGGCATGTCTCGTGCCTCTTCGTGGATATGTCTTTTTATTCCACTTACAAGTAACACTGAGGATGGCTCCGGCCGAAAGCGCACTGTTACGCTAGTTTAGGGGTCCTTTTGGATTAAAATTTTATGCATGGAATATAAAAACTGTTTCATTTAGTAAAGATCATTAATATATAGCAAGAACAAAACAGGCCCTAAAACGGAGCCTTGTGGAACACCACAAATAACCCTTAATGATGAGGACCTCACCTCCAAGCACACCACAGAGCGATATCGGCCCCCCAAGATAAGACCCAAACCAAGAGAGAGGCATGCCTCGAAAGCTATATCTCTCGAGCTTCAGCAACAGTATTCGGTGATCAACGCAATCGAACGCCTTGGACAGGTCACAGAACACCGCCGTAAGAACGCCTCCCTGATTCAACCCCAAATAGACATCCTCAAGAAAACTATAGATAGCATCATGAGTACCATTGGCATCTTGGAAACCAAACTGTTTAGCAGTTACAAGGTTAAATGACTGTAGATAACTCCAGATCTTTTTTTACCAGCTTTTTAATAACCTTGGACAAAGTAGGTAGTAAGGAAATTGGGCGAAAGTTAGATGGCTCTTCTGGGTCACCACCCTTGAATAAGGGGACCACTGTTGCTGATTTTAGGCAAGAAGGAGACACACCCTGCAGCCAAGATTCATTAATACACACTGTAGGGCTTCCAAGGCTTTATAAGGTAACCTCAAAGTACCCCAGCTGAGATGTCATCGTTCCCACTAGATTTTTTATTTCAGAAATCCCTTGTTTGTTTCAAAAAAACAAAATGAGTTATTGTTGCTCACGTTTTTAAGGTAAGATAATGGGTTAGAGGCTAAATCCTTAGTTAGATCATTCGCTATGTTACAGTAAAAATCGTGGACTTACCACGAAAATCATTAATCACAGCCCAACTTTCTTTCTGTTTATTTTTTGCCTTAGAGAGTCTATTGCTATAGTACATGGTTTTAGCAATGTTAATAAGTTTTCTATAGATGCTACGATATTTGTTACAAAAAGAAATAAAGGTATGGTTATTACTAAATTTTCTTAAATAGTTCAGTTTAATCGATAAACAAAAGAAACCACTCTAACAAGAATCGACAGTTGTCAGCCTCAAGGTTTAGAAAATAGGCATTTGAAATGTGAAATTTGTTTGTTGGTTTACGGTACAATTCTTATAAGGAACGAGAAAAAAATTACAAAAAATATTACTGACAATGATAGGAATTTGAATGTGAGCAATTATTATTAAAGAGAAGATACAAATGGTTCCCTCTAGGTTAGAAAACCAACCAACTCTAAAAGATACGAAGATGCTCTAAAATCATCAGCACTGTTTCAACCAAGTATCGCCATCTTACGATTTGTTGTGAAAAGCCGCATAACCTAAAATAACCCATTTAAGGGTCCTGCTCGATATTCCTTGTAGTATTGGTAAACTCCCCAGAGTGTATCAGCCGGTAACAAAAGCAATAATAGGATTATCACAAACTAAGGTAGTAAAGTATAAACCCGTTTAAAGTTTCTCACAAAGTTGAAGGCAATTTTAATGTAATAATGTGAAACCACCCTGTACATTATTTTTAAAACGATATCAAATATAGTAAATTGCAGTTTCATCAAGTAAATTAAATTTCGTTTCAAAATGAAATTTGTATACTTTTAGAGTTCTATATTTTATGTATTTCGCATAATAAAACAAATTATCATTTCTAATAGATATATTAATACATTCAATGTATCGATGTATGTAAATACCTTTTACAGATTCAGCTTCGAGGATTCGGATCGCTTTGAGGAAGACTCGATGTGTAGTTGGAGTTCTGAGCCTGAAAGTGTCTGTAATAATTGGAGGGGTTGGAAAAAACCTCCACTTAACCAAACTGGGTACTATGGAGGGGGAAGAAAAAACTTGGATGGTAAGTTTTTTTAGTTATGTTAAAGGAAGAAGCTCTTTGTAAAAATTAAAATTATGGAAATCAGCAACTTCGAGATGGGCAAAGTAAATAGCATAAAAATATGAACAGAGAACTTAATGTTATGTTATGGGCAGTCTAGAGAAATTTAGCACCAAATGTTGGAGATTAGGAAAATCGAAAATTTCGGATATTTGGTCTAAATTTTCTCAAAAATTAAATACGTTGGCAACGAAAATATTGCGTTTATATAATATAAAATGTTATTTTGACAGATGCCACCTTTTTAATTATAGGCCGAAAAGTGAAAATTGCAAATAATCGAATTTTGTATGGAAATATTCTACATTATAATGTATTATTTTAATTTTTTTTTCTTTGAAGCACTCTATTCTTTAAGAATAGCATATGTTCCTGGATATAGTTTTTTGCTTTACAAATGCAAACGATTCACGCACACAAGTTTTAATGAATATGTATAAGAGTGAAAGGGTATTGAATGTGACAAGAAGAATATATGTTCTGAACTAGATTTACGCTAGTCACCATAAAGCTAATATGATTTTCTAATTTCAGATCCTCCTCTTGTGCCATCTCTAACGGAGCTTGCAGCTAAGTGTGTGGCATCTCATATACCTTTTGAATTGGTAGAACATGTTTATCCTCCAGTGCCTGAACAGCTTCAGCTGCGAATAGCCTTTTGGAGTTTTCCAGACAATGAAGAAGACATAAGGTAAGGGTATTCACTTTTAAGAATAAGATTATTACCTGCTTAAAAATCATTGTTATTGAATGTATAACTTTTTTATAGGCTCTATTCATGCTTGGCCAATGGTTCAGCAGAGGAGTTCTCAAGGGGTGAAAATTTGCATAGAAATCATATGGTGAAGGATCCGTTACAAATCGGTAAATCTAATTTTGAAGTTATATCTATATTTTTTCCTTTTTGAGGAGTGAAAGTATTATTTCGGTTAAAAAAAGTTTTTATTATATTGTTTTTTTTTTCATCCACACAGGGGTTTAGGAGTTAATTGTGATGTATTGTTCCATTTGCAGCAGTTTTGAAATTTATATCATTACTCATATGTAATAGGTCAATATGTAATGTAATATAACTGTACATAATACATTATAAAACAAAAGGTAGTACCAAAAATTATATTATCATTCCAGATTAAGTGAATGTTAATTTTGCCTAAATTAATAGCTGAATGGTAATACTTGTTGGTATTTAGTTGTTTTTGTGCTTAACAAGTTACAACACGTTGGCATAATATGCAACCTCTCCAAAATAGGACTGTTTCGAATTCTGTTGTGCAATAATAATTGTACGTCAACAAAAGTAACCAGATTGGAAATAAACAGGGAATAATTCACAGGGAATAATTCTATATATGACGCCGCAAATTGTAATTACACTCATGTGTGTGTACATGTATTTAGGCATTATCACTATTGAAAAATAGTTTCTAAAGTGTCTTAATAAATTTATTTAAATTTTTATATTTTCCAACAGGTACAAGTATTTTTTCATTAAAGCATAAATATTGCAACTCAAAATGTTTGCATTTCACTTTCAAATATTTTATGTGTAATATTACAAAATATAAGAATATATGAAACAATAAATGAACTTGTTTTTTGTTTATATATCACGCATCACATAGATGCTGATGGTATTTTTAAAAGTTATAATTATCATTATCAATATTTTAGTTACATAAATTGAGCTTTTCGTGCTTTTTGTGTTCTGAAAAATAACATGCTGCTGTGGTATCGAAAACTGGCATTGTTAATAAAATACGATGTATTAAGTGCGTATTAAGAAAAGAACAATTTAAGTTTCTAGACAACTTTTTCATATATATTTTTTTAAATATTGCAAGTTTCATAGCAATTATGTCTCGTTTATTGGGACGTTTGTCACTTGATAAATTTTCCAAATTTTTGACATAATGTTTTTTTTCCAGAATAATATTGAAATTTATAAATAATCCATAAAAACTGGAGATTATTAGATTAGATGTTTTAAGGGGTTGTCCAGAATGGCCTGTCCACTATTGCCATCTCCAAGATCTATTGCTGCTCTACCTGTTTTTAGAGCACCTCATCCCGTTTTGTATCTCTCAGTATGCCTCGATAATGACTCCTCAGTGTAGCGTGTAGCTACTGGATTGGTTTTGCTCATTTGTTTGGAACGCGTCCTCAAAATACCCTCACAGTGCCGTAGAACGTGGGTTGCAGTTTCATCTTCTTTGTGGCAGAACCATTGGGTTTCATCTTCCAGACCCATCAAGCTTATGTTTCTTTTCAGTCAACAATGGCCGGTCAATAAGTCTGCCATCATTCTGATAGCCTTTCTTTTGTGGATTAGTAAATCAGTTGTGAGCTTTGCTGAGATACTCTTAATAAATTCCTTAGCGTGTCCCTGTCCTGGTTGGCATTCCAACATTCTTGGGACTCCGTTGCCAGCAGGAACGTCAAACTGGTGAGAGCAGTTTGATTATGGGGAGTGCAATACCGAGTTGCCACGGGATGTGCCAAATCAAATCCCATCATGCTCCCCCAGGCGGCAGAACACCGAAGTACACTGGAGCTGATCAATGACAGTATGTGACAAGCGGTGCTGCATTGCATTAGCAGGCAGGAACGTCAAACTGGTGAGAGCAGTTTGATTACGGGGAGTGACTCCCCCGCCATTCCGAGTTGCCACCGGATCTGGCAAATCAAATCCCATCATTTTTCCCCCAGGCTGGAGAACACCGAAGTACAAAGTCTGGAGCTGATCAGTGGGGAGTGATCCAACAAACCCTATTCTCACCCCTTTTAGACTAGGGACCACCAAAGAAATAAGTTTGAGGTGGATGATTTCAGTGAAAAGCGACCGCTAGGTGGTAGATGCATAAGCCTACTCGCATCGTCCGGTGAAGGACCACAACACCAGAACTGGGAAGCGCTAAGTGGTTTTTCCAGATCACGTTCCGCTTCCGCGCTGGTGGTTCCGGGTTTCGCAGTAGGAATATATGGACATGATGAGGATCAAAACATTCAGGAGGTAAACTCCCCGGCCATTCGGATCTCCGGGCGCCGAGTGGCCTTGGGGACCCTTCATGCCCTTCAACGTTTCACAAACAACAAGAATACCGAACCAGAATAGATTTCTGTAACATAAGAGGCCTAAATACAAACATTAATTCGGTACACCAACATCTACGAACAAATAGACCACACATATTAACCCTTACAGAAACACAAGTTTCTATGTTCTATAACAACAACAGTAAATTAGCTCTATCCTGGTTACGATTTACACTCTCGTTTTAAACATAAGTTCGAAATATATCCGAAACGACCTTTCATTGGCATGACGAATTGCTCAACAAACTGCCATCCTTTGGACTGCCAGCGCAGCGTCTCTGCAGCTGGCTTGCCAGTTTCCTTAACAACCGATCTCTGCACGTTGCAGTTGATCTCACACACATTCACCGTTAATGCGGGAGTGCTTCAGAGCGCAATATTTTCGCTAACTCTATACCTCATCTATATTAATGACCTGCTGACCGAAACCAATAATCCTGTTTACAGCTTTGCAGATGACAGTACCCTTGTCTCCCAATCTAAATCAGAAAAACCTTTACGAGCGTTGCCTCTGAGACCTTCGTACCCCGGAACCCAAGCTAGTCACTTTGAAGTTTAAATTTTTGCAATTCATGGTCACATTCATAATCGAAATATTCTTTTAGCTTTACCACCCTGTTTTTTTGAATTTAAATTCAATGTTTAAATTGGATGCTTTTTCTTTAGTGTCAATAAAACCTCTATCGTTAGCGAACTAGTGTTAATCTAAACAGTTCAACTTTGATAGACTTAATATTTTATAATTGAAATAATGTTAGACTTCGGCACCACGGAAATTCAAGTCTCAAAGTATTTTCTGATATTTTATGATCTGCACTTTGAAGAAACAGAAGTAAGTTCCACTTATGACTTCAAATATCGACTCTTAAAAAATATGGATATGTTACATTTTCAAAATCATCTTGGAAATATCGCATGGAAGACAATACTCGTAATGTTTTGGACTTCGTCGATGATAAAGTTGGATTTCTCACAACAAATATTTTACAACTTTTTTATTTCCATGCACCAATCTCAAGTGTGAAGGGCAAAAGGAAGCCTTATCCTCGATGGATTATGGATAATGTAGTGAATCAGAAAAACACTCGGTATTTCATAAATTAGATCGTGACGGCAACCCGAATATTTCGAGGTATAGACGAAGGCTATTTACATTACCTACTACACGTAACAATATTGTTTAACTGCAATGAACGAGATACTCGACGCGGGTGACAAGGCCAAGACAACCTTACTGAATTGGTATTGTTATTGTAACATTATATTTATAGTACGAACCTACACCAACCCAGGAGAGAGAAGAGTGAGTGACGCATTCATATGCGTAAGTAGATTATAAGGGTATCATTATGTCGCGTTACCATTTTGTATATTCCTTGCTATAATTAATACAGACCTATAGTATAGTTACCTGGAGTTTTATTCAATAAATAAAAGGAGTTCTAAATGGATAATGTTAGACTAATAGTCCTACGGCCCGCGTACATTTATGCAACGATTTAAAGAAGTTTCGTTATATCAACATTCCATTGTACCCCTATCATGTAGGTGTCAGCTGGCTAGGTAGCGGTGGGGGTGGTTAAAAATATAGACAAAAAATAGTGACCTGAAATCATTTCAAGAATCACGAAACTTTTATGCAGAAAAGGTTATGTTAAATAATGAACATGGCACATTGTCAGCTGGGCGGGGGGCGGTGGATTAATTGTCAGCTGGAGGTCCAAAGTGGTCAAAAATGCGAATCATAGAAACGATTTCAAGAATTATGAAACTTTGGAGGATGCTAATATTTATAGTGAGATTGACGAAAAAAACTCATCTGCATGTATGTGGGTGGAAAAGTTGTCAGCTGATGCGGTTAAGGTCGCGCGCACTGCCTTCCGGCGCATCTACGTACCGTACCTTTATCGCCCAGCTGACAATTTTTGCACCCACATACATGCAGCTGACAATTTTTTTCAAAATCTCACTATATATATATTTGCATTTACCCAAATTTCAAAACTCTAGATATCGTTCTTGATAATTTGTAACGTTTAAATTATGCGTGGAGCACTCGCAAGATGAAAAAGTTAAATCAATAATAATCTGATTGGATTTTCAATTAATTATTGCCCAATACACAATTCTATTTCATTAGTAATGCAATATTATTTTAAATTATTAATTAAAATTTTTAGTTATGCAAAATTATATTATTTATTTATATAAAAATATCAAATTATGAATGTATTATTCTATCCAGTAAAATAATAATATATACTTTGGGCAAAAGGCTCCTTCCATTTATTGACAAAAATTTTTTCTAAAAGCACCCCTATTACCTAAATAATTTACGTGTCAATTAAGATTTCCAAAAATATTCGCTTAAAGTGAACTAAAAACTTTAACGATGTATAAATCATCATAGAAAATAGAAACCCAGGTATAATTTTATTGAAAATAAAAACATATTTTTTTGTAAATGTAAAAAAACAGGTATTTATTTATGGAAGTACTTCGTATTGTATACTACGGGTTACACAGGGCCGAACGCAGAGATGTGGGGGTCCGGGGCAAAGAAAAAAGTGTAGGCCCTTTCAATTAGTAAATATATATTGATAATTTTATTTTTCCATTTGAAAAACAAATTTCCACTATTAGAATACATATTTTTTTGGTCATTTTTTGAAAATCATTATTGCAGTTGATAGTTTAGAACACAAACAAATTTTATTGATATACAATTTTTGAATCCAATATTTGTGGAGGCCAGTATTTGGGGGGCCCCGGGGCTTGCGCTCCGGTTTCCCCGCCGTGAATCCGGCCCTGGGTTGCAAGAATAGTTTCTAAGGTAACTCAGTAACTATAACTAATATGTTACAGGGTTTTAATGAAATATTTAAAAAAAGCTTAATTAGGGCTCTTAATTACGCTTTTCTTAAATATATAACACTAAAAGTAAAATCTCCAAACTCAAAACTTAAATTAAGAATCATATTATTCAAGGTATCATGTTTCTGGAATAAAAAAATGTCTAGTAATAAAAAGTTACTCAATTTGTCATAACTTAAGCTTATAATTATTAGTAAACCAAACGTAATAGGTATATATTATAGGAACTCCAAAATATACAAACCATTATGAAACAGGGCTAACTTACATATTATATAACCGGATACCTAACTCTCACATTTTTAGGATCTTTTCGTGAACCTAAGATGCTAAAAAGTAAAATTTATTTAGGTTGTGTGAATTGTACTTATATAATTTTTTAAGAGTTCACCTTCTTACATTTTGTTCCACTGTCAGGATGATCTTGTAAAAGGTAGCGCTGAATCATTTCCAGGGTACTGCTAACATCCTTTGGAAATTTCTTGCCGAAATTTAAAAATAAGGCAAATCAGACGTGAAAACTTACTTATATACCCTTCTATACAGGGCAGCGTGCATGCTACTGTAAACACGATACCAAGTAATCTAAGTATACTATTATTTATCAAATAATGGCTGAATATACCTACGCCTCACGTCGCGTTTCACAGAATGAATCGAAGCTGATGCACATGCATGGCTGGCACGCTTTTTACAATAATTCTCTGTGATTTAACTGTAAAGTAACTGAAATAATAAAGCAGCGTTACAGACATCTGTAATTTTGAAAAACACTGTAAAAATTTAGTTTTATTATAACTCATTTGTACACAGTGATCATTTATAATGTCCCCCCCTCTTAACTTTTTTGTTTTTCGCATTAGACAAAAATGTTAAATACAAAAGTTGTGCAGAATAATGTAAGCTATTTGCAAAATACATTTATATATATACAAGGTGTTGCTGAAATGAGTGGCAAGTGAAAGTTATATTTTTTTAAATGAAACGCCCTGTATATTGTTAATTTTTTGGAATCTCCTAAGAATTCTGAACATTTTTTCTATAACATATCCTATACCTAAATGTCATAGTTTTCGACATATTCGCATTTTAAATAGTGGTCTCGTATTGTAGTTGCCTAATCCACGGCCACCTAAGAACTGTAATCTAGAATATTTATTTTTGAATATAACTGCTTAGTTAAAATGCGGATATGTCGAAAACTATTACATTTAGGTATAGGACATGTTATAGAAAAAATATTCAGGATTTTTAGGAGATTCTAAAAAACTAATAATATACAGGGTATTTCATTTAAAAAGATATAACTTTAACCTGTCACTCATTTCTGCAACACCTTGTATATATATAAATGAATTCTGCAAATAGCTTACATTATTCTGCACAACTTTTGTATTTAACATTTTTGTCTAATGCGAAAAACAAAAAAGTTAAGAGGTGGGGACATTATAAATGATCACCGTGTACAACTTCTAGCGTAATATACAACAAAACTTACAGAATGTCGTAATATGAACGAAGTTCACCAATGTTTGTAAAATCACTAAATAGTTCTGTAAATTGTCGGTAAAAATTACTAAAATAATTACTTGAATATTTCCTTTTTTTATTTTAAAAATAGAATTATTTTGTTTTTATAGTAGCTGAGCGAAATATAAACAACAACCCCTCCAATTTTTGGTCTTTCGTTCAAAGTAAAAAGGCTCAGTCCCGCATCCCAGCCACCATGAACTACTCAAATAAGCCTGTCCATGGGCCTCATAATATCGTATCTGCCTTTGCTGACTTTTTTGGAAGTGTCTATGGGCGACCCGAGCACGTGGATTTGTTCGCTCAAACGGAACACTGTGTGCTCATTGACATTCCCACAGTCACTTCCGAGGAAGTAGAGTCGGCTTGCAATATGCTGAAAAATAAATCAACATATGGGCCGGACGGAATTCCCAGCTTTTTGGTGAGAGACTGTTCCTCAATCATGAGTGCTCCTCTTTGTCATATTTTCAACTTGATCTTGGGCACTGGTGTGTTTCCGGAGGTTTGGAAGATTGCCAGGGTTTGCCCTATTCTCAAAAAAGGCGATCCATCTCTAGTAGAAAATTATCGTTGCATTTCCATATTATGCAACTTTTCCAAGGCGCTAGAGATTGACAGACAGAAATACCTATTCTTCAAAATACGTAACAGATTGTCAGTTCATCAACACGGCTTTTTTTCCGGAAGATCATGTATGACTAATCTCTGCTCTTTCTCCTCTAACGTCTGCGACGCCCTTAACCGCAGAAGTCAAGTGGACGTCATTTACACAGACTTTTGCAAAGCATTTGATCAAATTGATCATCACATTTTACTACGGAAGGCATCTGACCAGTTCGGTTTCTCCCACAAACTTATCTTAGTATTGGAATCTTATCTCTTCAATCGTCGTCAATTTGTTGAAATCGAGGGTTTTACATCGGAACCGACGTCAGGTGTCCCACAGGGGTTCAACCTGGGGCCACTGCTGTTCAACATATTCATCAACGATCTGGTCTCTCTGATAGACTGCAGCTCTCTCGCCTATGCTGACGATCTGAAAATTTTCCACCGCATCGATGCATTCGAGGACCACGTGTCTCTTCAAGCCAGTATTGATACGGTCAGTAGGTGGTATGTGGCTAACAGACTTCGCTTAAACATCTCCAAGTGCAACGTTGTTTCCTACTCTCGATCTAAAAATGCAAGTCTTTTTAATTACACCATAAATGATTGCACCTTGATTAGGCGTACTACGGTGAGGGATCTAGGTGTTGTTTTCGATGAGAAATTCTGTTTCACCAGTCATATCGATCAGATGGTGGCTAACGCTTCTAGAGCTTTGGGTTTTATACTGAGAACTTGCAAACACTTTTCAAACGTATCCACCCTTAAGCTCTTGTATTACTCCTTCGTGAGATCAGAGTTGGACTACGGTTCTATTGTTTGGTTCCCTATATATAACTGCCACGCTTACTCAGTCGAGTCAGTTCAGAGGCGCTTCCTAAAATACTTAATGTTCAGGGAAGATGGCTCTTATCCTCAACGAGGTCTGAACCATGATCTTATCTTGTCGAGGTTTGCAGAGTTGCCTTTGGCGGTTCGTCGCGACTCTCAGTCACTATCATTTCTCCATAAGCTTCTTTCCTCTAAAATCGACTGTCCACTTCTGTTGGAACGCATATCATTTCACGTACCCCGCAGTGGTGCCAGACATCAACCTACTTTTTCGCTTGAATTTGCGAGGTCAAATATCATATCCCAAAGTCCCATTTACGAAATGTGCCACAATTTTAATCGCATTTCCGCTTTTTGCGACATAAACTTCGACAGCTTACTAACTGTTTTGAGGTACCTGCGAGAGGCGTCTGGTTACTCCCTTTAGTTTATTAGTGTTATGTATACCAATGTGTATTATATATATTTCCTTTTTTTATATTCACGTATATACATCTATTAACGTTGTGATTTGCTGTTATTATTATCGTAACTTGTTATGTGCTTGTATTGATTAGTTAGCATTTGTAGGATTTTACTTCGTCTTGTCATATATATACTTATTTGAATTTCCTGTAATTGGGCCTTTGGGCCTGTTGGAAATGTATGGCTATTTATTTATTTATTTATTTATTTAGAATAATAAATACATTGATGATTTCATATTTTTATATAAATGAATAATATAATTTTGCATAACTAAAAATTTTCATTCATAATCTAAAGCAATATTGCATTATTAATGACATAGAATTGTGTATTGGGCAGTTTAATTGAAAATTCAATCAGATTATTATTGATTTAACTTTTTCATCTTGCGAGTGATCCACGCATAATTTAAACGTTACACATTCTCAAGAACGATACCTAGAGTTTTGAAATTTGGGCAGATGGTAAAATATATAGTGAGATTTACGAAAAAAATTGTCAGCTGCATGCATGTGGGTGGAAAAGTTGTCAGCTGGGCGATAAAGGTACGGTGCGTAATTGCGCCGAAAGGCAGTGCGCGCGACCTTAACTGCATCAGCTGACAACTTTTCCACCCACATACATGCAGCTGACAGCTTTTTTCGTAAATCTCAATATAAATATTAGCATCCACCAAAGTTACATAATTCTTGAAATCGTTTCTATGATTCGCATTTTTGACCACTTTGGACCCCCAGCTGACAATTAATCCACCGCCCCCCGCCCAGCTGACAATGTGCAATGTTCATTATTTAACATAACCTTTTTTGCATAAAAGTTTCGTGATTCTTGAAATGATTTCAGGTCACGATTTTTTTTCTATATTTTCAACCATCTCACGGCCACCCCCACCGCTACCTAGCCAGCTGACACCTCATACGTAACTACATGATAGGGGTACAATCGAATGTTGATATAACGAAACTTCTTTAAATCGTTGCATAAACTGTACACGGGCCGTAGGACTATAATGATAATTTTGCGTAATAGAGCTCTAAATGATTTTTGCACAACCAACACCCGATAACATTGGGCATGTTGTTTAATTAAAGATTTCCTCGTTTTAGCACATTTGCTTATAGATGTATTTTTATATAATGCTATTAATCATGACTGGTATATAGGCTGTTATTTTTTGACCTTATAAGTGATAGCAAAGTATAGTCTGTTTTATATAGCGTGATAGCTAGGAAGTTTGAATAACCTAGTGTTAATGACGACTGAGGTTGTTACCGTTGGTACGAGCAAATTACATTAATATACACAATGCATTCATGCATCAATTCGAATTTGGCTTCTCAAACCAATATCATGTCTGTCTGTTTTTATAGGTTTTCATTTATCTGCAAGTGTGCAGCAAACAAGATATAACAACTCCACAGCACCTACACACAATGTCGCAGTCACATTTGACAGGCGCCGAATATCGTCCTGTAATTGCACTTGCCAGTCACAGGCTTATTGGTGCTCACATATTGTCGCCGTATGTCTTACAAGGATACATTGGGTATGTTACAACATTTTGAAATGATGAGATTATAGTGTGTACTAAACGACAGACAGTATGCAATCAATTATTACATTTTTAAAGTGATATTTATTTATTTTTTTGAAATGGAAACCCAATGAGAATGCCATTATTTTATGCTAAAATAATCCTTATGTACTGAACTACTGTTAAAATATTCACTACAAAGACATGGCTTTACTTAGGTAATAGGTTATAGAAGTCAAAAAATGTAATTCCAAAATCGTTTGAATAGTCATTTTTTTGCTAAAATCTTTAAATATGAAAACAAATTTTTTATTAAATAAGGTTCCATCTTCCTGACTTATTAAAATACTAAATGCTCATTTTGGATTTTTGTACAAAATCGTTCTGTAAATTTATCAAAATATTAAAGAAACAAAAATGTTGGGCGTAGGCCACAAAGTACACACTTTACTAAGTAAAGTTATACATTTCTAGCGGATACTCTTTTTTAATATTTGAATTTCGGTATATAAAGTGTATTTTGACCCGGTATTATAAAATATTACCGTATATTTCTATTTAATATCATAAAAACAATTACGTCTTTCTCTCCTACTTCTTTCAAGTTTTGCATCTATTTAGGTTAAAAACTATTTCAAGTTGAGTAACCAAAGAACAGAGCACACTGATTTGTTTCCCAAAATTAATACAAATTTACTAAAACTAATAATCTAAATAAAATAAAACAATTTTATGTATTCTGTTGGCAAGAGTTTACGAAAATTATGTTTTTTTTTTATCATATTTAGATTATTAATTTTTTTTTTGTTAGCGTCACCACCGACGGCGTCGTCAGTTGAGCAATTTTGATATTTTCGAAGAATTGCAATCTTTAAAATTTTTCATTGCAATTATCTTTAAGGTATAAGATGTATTAGAAATCCTGTATTAATGTGTTCATTTAAAATTTATTTTTTTATTTATGCGGTATTTGTTTGAGAATCCGTCTCAAAAGCATTACATTGATTTTAGTTTTCTTGTAAAGTTGGTTTATTATGTTTATTATTCCAGTAAAAGATTGAAAAGCAATATTTTAGGGATTCGCTTGAACCGCCAGAATTCGTTTCCTAAAAAATAAATTTCTTAAAAAAAACATCCTATTCTATGTAACGCGTCTACGATTCATCTAGCAGCCGTTCTAGAAATATTTTCAGTTCAATTGTCACAAATTATATTAACGTATATGTATACAGCCTCGCAAGTTTGGGCATTAATATATATATAGCAATAGGAGTCAATTTATCGGAAAAGAGATGTGTGGAACAAGAGAAATTGAATGTTATACTTGTAATTCGAATACTGGACGCATCATTTGTCAATGCCGTAAGTTTAGTCTCTAAAGACCATCAGTAAAAATGTAATAAAGCAGTTTGAAGAAAGAAAATGGAAGAAAGAAAATGAGAACGGAAAGGAAATAATTTACAATGAATGAATAAGAGTCTTTAAATTTTAATATGGAAGGTAAGAAGAAAAAGGCCAAGAGACACGTGGAAAGCCTCTAGAAATAAAGAAAAAAAAAACCTTTAGCATCATGGCATCCACGCGCTTCACAGGCAATAGAAAAAGATTAATTCCAGAGAAAATGCTTACCCAGTACAGTATGTAGATCCCGATAAATCGGTCGTGTCAAAACACCAACAGATTTCTCAATATATCCCCAATAAATGGGGTGAATTAAATCACAAACTAAATGTGGAGTCTCTGACTGCACTAGCAGATGGCTTCTCTCCTCGCCAAACGGTCAAACTAGAAGGAATTCTCGATCGTTTTCGTCAATTTGTCTTGGCTTACGTCTGGTTAAGAAGTAGGGATGGACTGAAACAAACTGAGCAATTTCGATACAGGGAATAATTCCAAGACAATAAACGCCTTAATTTTCGTTCGGAAGCCACGAATAGTGAGCTAAAATTACATTTTTCAAGAAATGCTAGGAAATACTCTTATGAGAATGATAAACCTTTAAAAATCTAAATCGAGAGCGACAAACACAGGTGGATAGCCGTATAAAGCGATAAATATATTTAAAGCAGAGGTCCAAGAACGATCTAACGATCTTCAGAAATGGCGGCCGGTAATTGGTGTTCCGCAACCAAAGGGTTCCCAAAAGGTTACAAAATATGCCAACAAAATTAAAATATGGATGGACGTGTAAAATGCAGCGTATTTGCATGCTTCACTAACAGAATTCTTAAAAAATATATATATAAATCGGTTCGTTGACCATTCTACGGTAATGTAATATAAATCAAACTAAGCTATTCTAATAATAATGTGCATCGCTTATCAACTAAAATAAATAGAGTCACAACATGTTTAAATGCTAATATGAATATATCCTTAACCTATACTTAGAATATAGTTACTTTATATTAAGAAAAGCGGCAATTTCAAGCGAATTGTTAGCAAATCAAATCAATAAATTTAACATTAATAAACCGATGAGTACAAAATACAGCATCTTTTTTCCCCAAATGCGGCATATAAATTCAATTTTAAAAATATTTGACATTGGCAAAATCGAACGGTTACAAACTGCTTTATTGTATATTTATGGCACTTATTGAGAATATTTCCTTCACTTGTTATAAGCATAATTTGAATGATAAACATCTAGGCAGGAACGTCAAACTGGTGAGAGGAGTTTGATTACGGGGAGTGACGCCCCCGAGTTGCCATGGGATATGGTACATCAAATCCCATCGTCCTCCCCCAGGCTGGAGAACATCAAAGTACAAAGTCTGGAGCTGATCAATGACAGTTTGTGACAAGAGGGGCTGCATTGTATTGGCTGGCAGGAACGTCAAACTGGTGAGAGGAGTTTGATTACGGGGAGTGACGCCCCCGCCATTCCGAGTTGCCATGGGATATGGCGCATCAAATCCCATCGTCCTCCCCCAGGCTGGAGAACACCAAAGTACAAAGTCTGGAGCTGATCAATGACAGTTTGTGACAAGAGGGGCTGCATTGTATTGGCTGGCAGGAACGTCAAACTGGTGAGAGGAGTTTGATTACGGGGAGTGACGCCCCCGCCATTCCGAGTTGCCACGGGATGTGGCCCATCAAATCCCATCGTCCTCCTCCAGGCTGGAGAACACCAAAGTACAAAGTCTGGAGCTGATCACTGGGGAGTGATCCAACAAACCCCATTTTTACCCCTGTCAGACTAGGGACCGCCAAAGGAATGAGTCTGAGGCCGATGCTTCGAGTGAAAGCGGCCCTAGGTGGTAGATGCATAAGCCTACTCGCATCGTCCGGTGAAAGACCACCAGAATTGGGTAGCGCTAAGTGGTTTTCCCAAATCACGTTCCGCTTCCGCGTCGGTGGTCCCGGGCTCCACAGTAGGAATATATGGACATGATGGTGCTTCCAGGATCAAAATATTCCGGAAGTAAACTCCCTGGCATTCGGATCTCCTGGCGCTGGGTGGCCATGGGAGCCCTTCATTCCGCATTTCACAGACAGCAAAGATACCGAACCAATTTAGAATAGATTTCTGCAACATAAGAGGCCTAAATACAAACATAAATTCGGTACACCAACATCTACAAGCAAATAGACCACACATATTAGCCCTTACAGAAACACAAGTATGTTCTACAACAACAACAGTGAACTACCTCTATCCTGGTTACGACTTACATACCCGATTTAGATATAAGTTCGGAATATGCCTTTTTGTCCGAAGCGACCTTTCATGTCACCGCGAGGAAACACTCGAACCGAACAACCTTGACGTCATGTGGCTCAAGTTCACCGCCAAGGGATTAACCAAGTTTATATGTTGTCTCTATCGCCCTCCGAGCGATAGAGCCTACCAAAGCTTTTTCTCAACACTAGCTACCACCTTTGACTCAATACAGGTCGATCACCCCAGTTCAGAAATAATCGTTCTGGGAGACTTCAATGCCCACAACACCAACTGGCTCAAACATCACAACAAGACCGACAACGAAGGTAGAGAGGCTGAAGCATTTGCCATCAGCTGCGGGCTTACTCAACTTGTAGACGAACCAACTCGAATCTCAGAGAGGGGCGAATTCGCCGCCCTCCTGGATCTTTTTCTGACCACCAATCCTGACCAGTACAAGGTTACAGTTGGTCCGCCATTAGGTACCTCCGACCACAAACTTATTACAACGGTTTGTGAATTGCCACCCATACAGAAGGATCCACCATTGCCTCGCAAAATCTGGCATTACAATTCTGCAAACTGGGACGATCTAAGGCAGTTCTACCTAGATTTTCCTTGGCTCGACGTCTGCTTTGCCACTGACGACCCGTCAGACTGCTGCGAAGAGATCATGCAAGTAATCTCCTCAGGAATGGAAGCATACATCCCAAATTCCATCAAGTTACCATCAAAAGGAAAGCCCTGGTTCGACAAAAGATGCGAAAGAGCTGTAGGAAGGAAACAGCAAGCCTATAAGTACTGGCAGCAAAATCAGACCGCTGAAAATCGCAATTATTTTATCGAAGCGAGAAACGAGTGCAAGCGTGTGATCGACGAAACTAAGGACAAACACAATCAAAGGATCAGGAATAAACTTTTGCAATGCCCCAGTGGCTCCAGGAATTTCTGGTCGGTAGCAAAGGCAGTAAGTAACAACTTTACAAAAACGTCTCTCCCACCTTTGACGGACGAACGTGGCATCACGGCGACTACAGCCAAGGAAAAAGCAAACATGCTCGCCAAAATGTTTTCATCGCACTCTACCTTAGACGTGCCCCAAAGCAAGACTCTCCCCACTATACCGAACATCAACACCACCATGGCAGAAGTCAAGTTTTCTCATCGTGATATTCGCAAAATCCTTAAAGAACTAGATACGCAAAAGGCATCAGGACCGGACGGAATACCTGCCATCGTGCTAAAGAACTGCGCCAACGAACTAACACCCGTTTTTTCCAGGCTTTTTTCTCTTTCTTACAGAAAAGGGATTTACCCATCCTCTTGGAAAGTCGCTCGAGTGCAACCTGTTCCAAAAAAGGCAAGAAAACCACGCCCTCAAACTATCGCCCGATTGCCTTGCTTCCAATAATCTCCAAAGTCATGGAACGTGTAGTCAACCAGCAACTACTCAAGTACCTCGAGAGCAACAGAATAATCAGCGATAATCAATACGGCTTTCGCAAAGAGAGATCGACAGGAGATATATTGGCCTATGTCACTCATATATGGAGTAGGGCAATTGAAAACTACGGAGAGTCTCGAGCGATTGCGTTGGATATTTCAAAGGCATTCGACAGAGTTTGGCATGACGGACTGCTCAACAAACTGCCGTCCTTGGGACTGCCCGCCTCTCTCTGCAGCTGGCTGGCCAGTTTCCTTAAGAACCGATCCCTACATGTTGCAGTCGATGGACACATCTCGGACACATTCACCATCAACGCGGGCGTGCCTCAGGGCGCAATACTTTCACCAACTCTGTTCCTCATCTATATTAATGACCTGCTGATCGAAACGAATAATCCTGTTTACAGTTTTGCAGATGACAGTACCCTTGTCTCCCACTTTAGATCAGAAAAACTCTTACCAGCGACTGAGACTCATCACCGCAGACAGGAGCAGATTACAGCAATTAATCAAGACCTGGAGAAAGTTCAAACTTGGGGCGACCGAAATTTGGTCCAGTTCAATGCAGCAAAGACCCAAGCCGCAACGTTTACTAAGAGGGCCAATACAGCGGGCCCTGACATCATTATGGCAGGATCGACCATTCCTTCATCCTCGTCAATCGGGCTGCTGGGTGTCTCGGTCAACAGCAATATGTCATGGCATGACCATGTTGCTAACATCGCAAAATCAGCCTCCCAGAAGCTTGGTGCGCTATTTCGCAACAAAAAACTCTATACACCGCAGCAGTTGCTCTTGCTGTACAAAGCGCAAATAAGACCGTGCTTAGAATATTGCTCACATATCTGGGGTGCCGCACCAAAGCATACCCTAAAGCTGCTGGATTCCATTCAGAAGAGGGCTGTGCGTCTCGTCGGCGATCCGGAGTTGACCCGGAATCTGGATAGTCTGGAACATCGCAGACATGTGGCCGAGATGTCTCTGTTTTACAGATACTTTCACGGCAGATGTTCCCAGGATTTGGCCCGCATAATCCCGCCCCTGGCAACTCCTGTCAGACAGTCCCGACAGACGGCAGGAGCGCACCAGTTCGTCGTACAACTAGAAACACCTAGAACATCGCTTTACCAGAACTCCTTTGTCTGGCGCACTGCATCACTGTGGAACTCACTTCCAGGACATCTGTTTCCCACTAATTACAACCTACAAATATTCAAGAACCGTGTCAATCAACATCTTCGCACACACACCGCTCGTCGAGCGCCATAGGATCTCCC